>CANXYI011246589.1:0-10890 GCA_948208565.1 Hura crepitans | reverse complement strand
TTAAACAGTTGCACTCATGTACTCTACCTAACAACATTAAACCTATACTTTGATACCACTAAATGTGATACTACTTAATGGATTCTTGAAGAAATCTAATAAGCAGTGCACATCCCGCTAAGTCACCTATCCTAAAATTTTCCTTTCAATTCATCCTTTTAACTTTTACCAAAATTTTATTATTTAATTTAGCTTAACTCCAAAATTCATTCTATCTTTTTATAGGCTCAAATTATGATCATATAAGTTTATTCATACCACAAATAGCCATTTTAAAGACTTCTTAAAATTTTTACTTAAATCTAGTATCATAATGGCTATCTGATTGACTAACAAAAATTTTTATCACTTGTAAAACACTTCAATAACAATATCTCACATTTCCTGGACCCTTCTTGTCCCCTAGATATACACCTATCATCATATATCTATATGTTATCAACAAAGGCCTTAGGCTACATTCAAGCAATCATAAATTAGAGCCTCAGGTTCACATACAATATCATTACGTAAAGAAAACCACAAATCAAAATAGTCTTATAATAAGCTTATTACAAAACACTATTTATGACATATATGTTTATACAAGCCACCTGACATAGGCTATAATTTCCCACCATAATACAATGAGTGCAAAATCTATACAATATATATACATCGTAACCTTCTATCAACTATCCTTTAAACTTTATATGCATGCTTCTTGAGGCTGTACCTTAATTCTAGTTACCTGCACACCAAAATAAGTATGCTAAGTATGTAATATACTCCATGGTGAACTCAAGCATTTAAATCATGTCATTTGGTTCATTCATGCATATGTAATAATAATATTAATGTATTTAGATTATTAGGTTAAGTTAAAACACTTATGTCTAAATTACCAAAATGCCCTTATACCTATAAATGCCATTTAATTACCTATTTACACATTTAAATGCCAGTAAATTATTGATTTAGAACATTTACAATAATATAATTCAAAACTTTAGCTATCAGGTCAATAAAATCCATATGTGTTAAAATTACCAAAATACCCCTAAATATATATACTGAAGTATCAGCCAGATAATGATGTCAAATTGAATTTTATTATTTTTTGACATCAGATTTAATGCATATATTGTTTCTTTAATTATTTTAATTGGCCCTACTAGAAAGACGACACTACCATACACTTGACCTAAAGGGAATAAAAATAGTTCAGTGACCTTCATTCTAAAACCCAACTACTGCACTAGCTAGATTAAGTTATAGCACCCAAGGTGTAAATAACATGATGTGCACTAGCCTGATCAAGTCATAGCACCTAAGGTGTAAATAACATGATATGGGATGTCTAACAGACTAGTATAGTGGCCCTCTAGGACGTTGGCCATTGTACTAGCCCTGTTTAAAGATAAATGATGCCATAATTGGGTCTGCCTAGTAGATTGGTCTGTCCAACAGACTAGTGCAGTAGCCTTTCGGGACCAACACCACTGAATTGGATCATTTAAGTAAATGGCATAAAGTGTGTAAGAATAGACAATTTTCTATGCAACAAGCTAGTATAGTTACCCCAATGTGGACCTACGACGTTATAATGGCCATGCCTAAAAATCAAACAATGTAGCAGCTACAAAAGTGTCTAAGTTGATTAGTCAACCCATCCATTAAGTGCCTAACTAATGGCACATGTAACTCAATTTATGTTTATTTTATTTACTACTCAACTTCTTATAATATTATTGAGTGGAAAATAGACAAATATTAATTTTATACCATAGTTCAATTTTAGCCTAGTTTGGTATAACCATAATTAAGTTGTACTGGGTAAATTCCATGATTATTTTATGCCCTGCAAATTGCAATTATTTAAGGCAAATTATGCTTGATTTTATTCCATCATTAGTTTTCATGCAACATCCATTTATTGTCTAGTGACATTTTTGGTTTAGGTAATGGCCAAAATTAGATAGTTACAGGTCATTTCTACATTTTTTGATAGCCAATTTCAGGTCTATTTCTTATAATTTTCAGTGCAGTTTTCACTATTAATATCATATTTTTCTTCGGACCTAAGTCATCTATTTACTAGGCCATTTACAAGGCCAAAACCTAGGCATTTTTGCCATTCAATCATAAATAGTAGCCCTTAAAGGCACATATTATAGGCCTATTAGAAGCCACTTTTCAAGTCCTTTCCTAGTGAAGTTCAAGTCTCATTTCTTAAAACGCATTCTATAGTCCATTTATATCTCACCAATATCATACACCTATTCAAATCATGGCAAGTTCATTATACCATTTTATGTCTACTACATTAGGTTTTATGTCACATATTCATCACACATAAATTGCCAAAAGTTTACATGTCATTCTTTCTACCATTACTCTCTAGTATAGCTAAATTTTAGCTTTTAGAATGTATACACTTAGTACTAATCATGCATTCAACCTTTCCTTCATAACCAAAGTTAACTCACACGAACACACTTGCACTTTTATGCTAATTTAGGTGACTTATACATAGCATATGTCTCAGCCAAAGTTCATTCCCATTCATTCACACATTAGTTAGCCAATTACATGCCAAACCATCATTTTATTACACTTATGAAACATTGAACACACACCTAATGCTTGCTAATACTCTTAGGTACTTACACCTCTCATGCTTATCCTTTTATTTTTAAGCCATGCACATTTGATTCATCATATTGAAATGATAAAACACATCACCAAGGCATCAAGCATCACACACAGACATCACAATTAATTCATTACCTCTCAGCCATTCTCTAATACAAGTCAACAATACACAAACTCATGTATTAACCATGAAATCCATTAATTCTCAATCACAATGATCCATTTCCATTGAAATGCTACTTCAAGCATTACTTAAGCTCCCTTAACTCTTAATTAACTCATGGCCAGAAAGTGCACATTGTCACAAGGTAACTTCTTATTCCTATAATCAATTAGCTTTAACTTAACCATATTTTAAAAAGCCTCAATAAGGTATCATAATACAAGCAACATAGCACCAAAATTAATAATTTCTAAAATACATTTTTAGCCCTAAAACTACATCGCATGAGCCAAATGCCCAAGTTCACATACCTCAATTTACAAGGGAGAAAAAATCCATAATTTCAACGACTTTAAGCACCCTATTTCTAGCCCTTTAATAGTGGTAGCTGTCTTCTACCTCTTTCAAGAAACTCTGCTCCTTAATTCACCTCAAAAACCATTCAAACATATACCTTGGATGTTAGGCTCCTCAAACATCCTTTACAACATAAAAATTAGCAAGAAAATCAAGAAGAAGGCATGAAAACTCACCAAAGCATACTTGTTGGACTACATCCGACCATGAAACTTTAGGGATTTTTAATTAATTCATGGGAAGTTCCTTTTTAGTAATTCTTCTTCCCTTATGTCCCTAACACACCGAAATGAATTTAGGTGGTTAGAATTTGCATAAATAAATCTAGGAAGAAGATGAAAATGGTCACTTTCCCTAGAATGGCATCAGTTCTAATAGCCAAGTGGAGTTTTTCTTTCTTTGTTTGAGTGGATTTTTCCACTTGTCACCACCCATTGACAAGTGTCATAGCCCTTAGGCTAGTTAGCTTGGTCTAAATGGGTCCCACACCCTTATAAGCCATCTCGAAATAGCTTAACTTTTGTTAAAACCTTTAAGAAATTTTTAGAAACCATAGGGACATCACAAAGTTACGTTGTTTATTTTAAAATTCCTATTTTAATCCCCTTTACATGCTCATACAATTTTGTTACCAATTTCTATTGATAGAGCAATTTTTAGACTGCTTTGATTTGTATGCCAAACTAAAAAATAATGAGAATTTATAAATGACCTCAAAATTGAAAAATTCTTTCACCAATAGATTCAGTGGAATTTCTGAGCTTTAAGGTAAGATATTTTTGGGTCCATCCGAGCACATCCCAAGTCATTCCCCTCCCAACTAATTTTTATTACACAGATCAGTAGCCTACAACCCGAAATGAATTATTAGTTCTACTAAATTTTTAAAATTTGCCTTTTTCATCATTATAAAAAGACCTTTACAGTTTTATAACTAGTGTTGCTACCTCGGTTCTAGTGCAAGTGTCCTAACACATTAGACATAGTTCCTGGACCTATTGGCACTATTCATAGAGCCTCAATGCACAGGTGTTACATTTATAAGAGAAGGGAAGCTTCTACCCTTACCATACCGACCTTCGATAGGGCCACTTTTAGCTATGTATAGGAATGATTTATATTGTGTGTATCATTAGAAGATAGGGCATCTCATAGAGGAGTAAGAGAAACTTTATTAAGCCATTCAAAATCTTATTAATGTGAAGCAAATACCTTTTTAAGAAGCTTAGAAGCTCCCCTCTCCCTTTTTAGTTTAGTTGTGAACTTTTGTAATCTTTTCAACTACTTTTCGTTTAATAAAACAAAACAATGAATTTATTTTCAACCTTTTAGCTAAATGCATTAAGAAAGGGAAAAATCCTAGATCACATAAGCTTTATATCCATTTAGAAAGATGCATCAATGATTAATAAGTATCACTAGGAATCATGTATAACATTAAGCATAGTTAAAAATCATACACTAGTGGCTTTCATTCATGCCGCAACTATACATAAGCAATCATGCATACATACCCATATGTATCTCCATCACATATACTTTTAATCATGTGTATCATGAATGTATATCTTTGTGTACCTCCATCCTAAATAAGAAACCCCATAAGTACCCTAACATGTGTTACATATAAGTCTAGTCCCTAACCATAATGAGAATGCATCATTCATCAAGCTTCTTTCCTTAAAAGATTCGTCTGTCCATGCACAAGAGACATACATATACCATGTTGTTACACATACACAAACTTGTATCTTGCATGATGAACCATCTTTTATTCATATACGACATTATCCTAATAACTTCACTTTTCATAAATACTACTTAGGCTAGGTCATGCACCATTCATCCATACCTTATACCACATTAATAATAATAACATGTATTAACCACCTTTCATATACCTATACATTCATATCTGACACACTATACCTTTGTGTTACCATATATCATTCATAATGTAGACTTCAGTCACTTGGTATCGCATTACTTAGTATGTTCATTCATACATATCCACATGCATTTTTCATACATAGTATCACAAATCTTACTAACTCTAAATATCATTCTTCACTCAGGCTCTCTTAAGAAAAAGGCTCACCCCTTTTTCTTCTTTCAACACTCTCTATATCTAAAATGGCAACCAGACCTTAAACCAATGGTGAAAGTCAGCTTATAACTAGAGGCATGTTTAACAAAGTAATGTCATCAACAAAATGAAGGATGATAACACTTATAGAGGAAAATATTCAAGAGAGATTCGGTGCTCAAGTCTAACAATAGGTCACTTCAAAGAAAGTAACAAGCATGAATTCAAGCATGGGGGCAAATAACGACTAAAGAATCAAGCCAAGAAAAATTCCTTACAAATTTTCCCAACTCAATAAGCCTTTGTCAATAATACTTAAGGAATTGAGAGAAGAGAACCTTCTTCAACACTTAATACCTAAACACCATTCCTCACCACTTTTACCTAACCATCACCAAGACTTATACTATGCTTATCACTATAAGATTGGCCACCTAACTGACAATTACAGAGCCCCTCATTGAGCTATCTAAGACTTTATAGACAATGGTGTGATACATGACCCTAAAGATGACTCATTACTAGTCTTTACTAGCATCCCCATATCTCTAAAAATGAAGGTTCCCTCTTTCTTACATTCAGTTTACTACCTCATGAGCCAACTATTAACCAACTATAAGATCCCACCAATCAAAGATATGGAAGGATCTAATAAAGATAGGATAAACTGTCCTTATTTTCTTTTCTAGTTATTTTCTTTATCCTATGTTAGAATAATTAAAGTTTAATAAAGTAGTGTTTTGGCTTTTCATGAGTAAATTTGTTCACCTTATTAATTATATAGGATGGTACTCTTGAATGTGAGTTGAGAGATTTCAAAAGAAAAGAACAAAACATAATCAACTTGGTCCACATCTGTTAAAAATTAATTCATGATGGATCACTACTAGTGCATCCAATTTTGATGCTTAAAACTTGATCTTTCTTTGTAAGGCTAAACAAATATCCTCGAATGTGAGATGCGAGATAAAAAGAAAATAATAAGCTAATAGTAATTAAACCCAAATGAATGTTTTCCTCTATTTTTAAAAGAAGTTCAAATTTAATGGGCTCTAAAACTTAAAGCATTAAATTCATTATGTATCATCATTTTCAAAGCCTAAAAGCTTATGGCAATCATATTAAAAAGTCAAACATTTTTAGTTCTTTCTCACACAAAATTAGAAGTTGTTAAACTCAAAAAACTAAAGGATTTACCTTAAGCCTCAAACAAATGAGCATGCTCTTTTTAACTATGGTTTCCCACATTTAAAAAAATGAGTTTTCTAATTTCTGCTCAATCGATCAACCAAGAGCACAAGCCTAGGAAAAAGTTAGGGAAACAGAGAGAAAATATTTAGTCATAAAATTTTCATAATTAACTAATAATAGAGATATCATCAATACAGTGCTTTTCAAGGTTGAAAAGATGACATTAACATTCAATAAAAGTGCAAAGATTTAAAACACTAGAGGGCATTAAGCTAGCACCCATAGCAAAATACTTCTTGATATAAAACTCTATATCTCTTATAGTAAGAGCTCTAAAACATATTGAACCATTTTAAAAGGTGCAAGTTCAAATTTAGTCAATTAAGCACAACATAATTTTAGAGATTATGATATTTTTATCGGGGATGAGAGTGGTTAGTAGAGTTACCACCTGGCCTCTACACTAAGACCTTTGATCTTTTGTACCAGAAAGGTTTGGAATTTTAGATCTTATTTATGCCCCAATAATATGTTGTCTATGTATGTTGTAATTTTTATCAATCCCTTATCATTCAAGCATACGTCATTCTTAATTTAAATTGCATCATCTTTGCTTGTATAAGAAGTAAAGTGCAATATTTAACAAACATATTTATACATATAGAAAGCAAGTTATTGTTAAATTGTTATATGGCCTGACAACTATCTGTAATTCCATAGGAATTGGTAATAATTGCCCAACACCCATCTCTAGGAGATTAGCCTTTATTAAAATATATAACTTTTGATTAAGAAAATACAAATTCATTTTGTTAAGGAAAACACCATTTAATTATGTATAAAATTATTTGATGTGAAAGTTAGGTTTTAATGTGTAAAACAAGTTATTTACTAGCTATTACAGCCCCAAAATAATCAATGAAGTGTAAATAGTACACTACCAGAAGAAATAAAATAAGGTATTAGAATGGCCCCATTTGTACATCGATTAGTCCGTGTAGACTACATAAGGCATTGATCTTAGTCCATATGGACTACTACATAAATGATATTAAGTCCGTCTAGACCTACACTCCAGTGAAAAAGGCCACTTGCACAAAACTCCAAAAAAAAAGAGATTAATAACACCAACTAGTGGTCTATAAGGATTTAATGGCAATGTGAAATAGAATGATCATACAATATGATATGGATATAAGGGCATGCTAACATGGTGAATAGAATATGTTAAAACATAATACACAAAGCAAGCATGATATTGTTAACATACCATGGTCTGTATAAACCTCATATTACATAAATATCCAATTTATAAGTCTACGTGGACCTTATACAGTATACATATTCAATTAATAGGTCTATGCAGACCTTCTATCATTCAAAATAGATCCGCGTAGACTTAGGCACCAGTTCTAAAATGTAAGTGTGATTACAATTTTCCATGAACGATTAGAACATTCTTAAACCAATTTAACAGGTTGACCTACTCTTATAATTGTCATGGGGATTACATAGAACCACCTCACTTGATAATTAATCATGGGAGATCATTGGTTAAACAAACAACATAAACAAATGAATGAATATGATGAAAGGAGCCTCAAATCTTACCTTGAAGTGAGCACCAAGCAATAAGACAATGGTTGGGTTTTGGAAGAATAATTTTAGTAATGGCTTAGGGCTAGTAGAGTGGATCTTGGACAATTGTCTTCAATTGTGTGTTGTATGCATTCCTCCATTTTCAAATAGGTTGATAAGACAGGTATTTTCTAAGGTTGGTAAATAGCTTTCCCGTTCAAAGTTCTGCTAGGATTAGGAATTAATGCCTAAATAGGAATTCTACACCTCTAGAAGTTTTACATTGGTAGGTCCGTACGAACCTATACGGCTTAGTCCGCACAGACTTAGGCATGGTTGGGTTAGTCCGTGCGGACCTCATAGTAGTAAGTTCATGTGGACTTATGCCATGTAGGTTTACGTAGACTTAAGCTTTAAGTTACTTGCCTTATTGCTTAAGCCTGTCGCTGGTTATGATCCGAGGCCTAAAATGGTGAATAGGTCCATATCGTGGGGGCTTCACCCCCTTACCCTAATTGGAGTCAGTTTTGGGCTTTAGGCTTAGGCTTATCAGCCTAAGCCCTATGGTTCCACCATAGATTCCCATTTTTTTCACAATTTGGGTCACACTGTGAGCTTTTTAGGTCAAGTCAAAGTCCAAAAACTTAAGAAAGTCTTACACCTAAAATTGAGGTGTCTACAGTTACCTCCACTTTAGTGTGTGATGTAAAATGCTAAGGTAACAGTACACATTAATGTACATACCTGAAGTCTTGTTGTTTTCACTTTTTCATGATCCCACTTACTGTTATCATGTCTGTATGATACAAGTTGTTTTCTCGTACCTTTACGATCAAACTTTGATTTGAACCATTCAACGGCTTTGTCCTTCGCACCATTCGATGACTTAGTCCTTCTCATCATTCAGTCACTTGGTTATTTGCACCATTCAGTGGCTTTATCCTTTGCACCATTCAGTGGCTTTGTCCTTCACACCATTTGGTGGCTTTGCCATTCGCACCATTCGGCAGCTTTATCCTTTCCACCATTCGATAACTTTGTCATTCGCACCATTTGGCGGCTTTGTCATTCGCACCATTTGATGGCTTTGTTTTATTCACCATTCGATGGCTTCATGATCTTTTTTACTTGCTGCATATATGGTTAATATGCATGGAAGATGCATGTTCTCACGCAGGAAAATTCGTCGCATGTCTTTTTCATACAAGGGAAAGTATGATAAATAAGGCATACTTTCATGCATAGGAAAACATAGGGATGATGCATGCTTTTCATACATGGGGAATCATGGATAATGATACATGTTTTCATGTATAAGGGAATCATTTATAGATGATGATGAATAATGGATGCATGCTTTTCATGCATAGGGAAAGAATGATGAATGATGTATGCTTTCATGCACATGATAAGTGATGTATACTTTTAGCATAGGAAATAGTATGATGAATGAGGCATGCTTTTATGCATAAGAAGGTGATGCAAGCTTTTCATGAACAAGAAAACATGGAAAAGTGATGTATGCTTTCATGCATAGGAAAACGTAGATGAATAATGCATGCTTTTGGTGCAAGGGAAATTGTGAATGATGCATGCTTTTCATGCAAAGAAAATCATAGGGATGATGCATGCTTTTCATGCATAGGAAAATAGGGATAAGTGATGCATACTTTCATGCATAGGAAAACATAAATAAATAATGCATGCTTTCATGCATAGGATAGCATAAGTGATGCATGCTTTTCATACATAGGGAAAGTATGATGAATGATGCATGCTTTCTTGCATAGGATAAGTGATGCATGCTTTTCATGCATATGAAACATGGAAAGAAAGGATGCATGTTTTTCATACATAAGGAAAGCATGGAGATAAATGATGCCTATTTTCATTCATATAGAAGATATGGATAAATGATGTTGAATGAATGACCAATAATGGATACATGCTTTTCATACATAAGGAAAGTATGGAGACAAAGGATGTGTACTTTTCATGCATAAGGAATGTATAGAGATAAATGATGTATGCTTTCATGCATAAGAAGACATTAGATGAAAAATGCATGCTTTTCATTCATACGACAGTGGGGATATAAATGATATTGAATGAATGACAAATAGGTGCATGCTTTCATGCATGGGAAATCATGTATAGATGATTTTTGAACAATGGATGTATGCATTTCATGCATGAGAAAAAGTATGATGAATGATACATGCTTTTCATGCATAAGGAAAAGTATGATCAATGATGCATGCTTTCATACATAAGAAATGCATGGTGAATTATGCATGCTTTTGATGAATTATGCATGCTTATGGAAATAAAGGATGCATACTTTTCATGCACAAGGAAAAGTATGATGAATGATGCATAGGAAAAATATGGTGAATTATGCATGCTTTCATGCATATAAAAAGTGTGATGAATTATGCATGGTTTCATGCATAGAAAATAAGGAAATAAAGATGTATTCTTTTCATGCACAAAGAAAAGTATGATGAATGATGCATGATTTCATGCATAGGAAAAGTGTAGTGAATGATTCATGCTTTCATGCATAGGAAAAGTGTGATGAATTATGCATGCTTTCATTCATAAGAAATATGGAAATAAAGGATGCATGCTTTTCATGTATAAGGAAAGTATTGAGATAAATAATACATGCTTTCATACATAGGGAAGGTGTGAATGATGTGTGCTTTTCATGTATAGGAAAGTGTAAATGATGCATGCTTTTTATGCATGGGAAAAGTATGACAAATGATGCATGCTTTCATGCACAGGAAAACATGGATAAGTGGTGTATGCTTTCATCCATAGGAAAAGTATGATGAATGATGCATGCTTTCATGCAAAGGAAAGTATGATAAATGAC
>CANXYI011246343.1:0-11371 GCA_948208565.1 Hura crepitans | reverse complement strand
CCCAATCCACTGCTACTTGCATTGAGTCTTGGCCATCAGCTACTTAAGGTGTGTTGGTAGCATCAATCCATTGAACTAGACCGAGCTGTATAGTTTTTGGGCCATGGAGCACAATGTCTAGTTCAACCCAGCCTGAACCATCCCCGAGTATCTCCATCGAGCTAATCGATCCCTGAGTAAAGGGATCGTCATTGAAGGGGTTGTCATAGCTATCCTACTGGGATTAGGCATCCTAGAGTAGTGTCTCGACACACCTATTCGACAGTAGTTATGGGTCAACAAAGACACTTACATCACCATTGGGATCGCGAGGGCTAACTCCCAAGCACCAACTAGTTACAAGTTGTTAGTAGCTGCTGAACTAGACTAGCAAGCAGGGGATCAGTAAGGTAGGGATAACTAGTTCATGCTTGATGTCGACGAGCTATTGGGGTCAAACTTATCTCCTTAGAGACCAGCTCAGAGATAGTAAATAAACAAAGTAGGCCCGTCTTCTTTAGTGCCTCCTTCATCATCATTCAAGGCTTTTTTTTAGGGCTTAGAAGCTTGGATAATAGAGCAAATCCATCATATCCATGTAGATCTCAGCACGAGCATTGAAGAGTTTAAGCGTTAGATGTCTAGGAGTTTGGACACGATAGAGGTAGAGCTTCAAACATTGAGGGATCAAAGATAGCCTCCAGCTCCCTAGACCTTTATTTTATTTTATTTTTTTTGTACATATTAGTTTAGGACACAAATTTTTGTACTCAAAAGCATTCATCTACAAAATTATCATATTTTATTAATTGCTTTTATCCTTTTGACAAGACATTGATGAAATAATAAAATAATAAAATATATAATAAAATAAAAAGATAAGATAAATAAAAAATAACAACAAAAAAACAAAATAAAGCAGTAGAAAGTAAATAATTAATAAATAATATATGTACATAATAATAAAAGAGAAAAAGAAAAATGAGGAAAAGACAAAAAAATAATAGTTTTCAAAATCATGACATGAATTCAAAAAATGCACTCACACACACAACATGCATCTATGTTGCAAATAACCTCTATTGACTAACATATTCTACCTCTTTTTTTTAACACAGAGGGCAAGCCAAATTTTTTAGACATCATCATAAATGTGTTAACATCAGCCTAACACTATCTACTCATTACAGGTAACAAAAGTGGTAACTCATTAGTAACAAATCCTTCCAAAAATTAGTTTCGGTTGTAACATCTCGCAGCACTACCTGAGTTTAGGTACAATATCTCAAAGCATTGCTTAAACCAAATTATCTTTGGGTTTAACATCTTATAGCACTGCTCGAGTTTAAGTGCAATGTCTCAGAGCACTGCTGTAACCAAATTATCTTTGGGTGCAACATCTCGCAGCACTGCCTAAGTTTAAGTGTAATGTCTTAAATCACTACTTGAACTAAATTATCTTCGGGTGTAACATCTCGTAGCACTGCCTGAGTTTAGGTATAATGTCTCAAAGCACTGCCTGAATCAAATTATCTTCGGGTGTAATGTCTCATAGCATTGCCTGAGTTTAGGTTCAATGTCTCACAACACTGCTCAAACCAAATTATCTTTAGATGCAACATCTCACAACACTGCCCGAGTTCAGGTGCAATGTCTCAGAGCATTGCCTAAACCAAATCAATATCAAGTGTAATGTCTCATAGCACTACCTGAGTTTAGGTGCAATATCTCACAGCACTACCTGAATCAAATCAACTATGAGTGTAATGTCTCCAGCATTGCCCAGACCTCATCAACTTCGATAACAATGGTTCTTACGAAAGAATTGCCCCCTAAGGAACATATCTCTTTCTTTTTTGAACTTTGGGTCACCTCACACACTCTATAGTCACCTCCCTAAAGTTAGGGGCAACTGTAGACACTAGGTCTCTAGGGCTCCTGTGTTTGGTTTGCCTAATAATGATGAAAAGGACAAAAATCCTGATGAAAAGGACAAAAATCCTGATGAATAGTATTTTTAATGTCCAATCGAAGGTCTCAAAATTTTCATTAAAAAATTGTCAAAACAGTGATTTTCCCAAGGAAAATGGCTATTTTCGAGCCAAAACAGCCATTTTCGTGCATAAAATAGCCATTTTTGCCAAAAACGGCCATTTTTCTGCCTTGGGAAGCATGTACAAAAACAAAAATAATTTTTTTGAAAAAAGGTTGGTTTTTTTTTATGAAAAAGACACCAAAAGCAAAAACACACTCTTAAAACACTATTTTTTTTGAGATTTCTAAGGATTTAGTCGAGATTTTTTAGTCTAATCGAGATCTTTTCTGAAGGCAAATATACTTGGTGTGTCAATTAACCCTTTTTTCTACTATTTTCATTTTTCTTTTGCCTTATCCATTTACCAGATAGATGTGATAATTTATTTGTGCAATATTTTTATATTTATGTGACTGTTCATTTTTATTTTATTTTTTGTCTATCTATCTATTTTTGCTTTGCATACTAATATTTTATTTTTATTGTGATGTGAATTGTTTGATTTATTAGGACCTGATTGCTATTTTTTTGATCGCCTCTATAAATCATGGTGAAGTAACCTTTTAATGACCTTTTATTTTCTACTATCTATTTTATTATGTCTCTGTGTGTTCTTTTGCTTATTTCTTTTATTATCGCTTATTTTAGTTAGATTATATTTTCAAGTGCTCACAAAATGTAATTTTATTTTTACTATTTATTGTTTATTTGGTTAGGATGTATTTTAGGTAATTTCCATGTAATATATTTTTACTATCGAATTATTTCCCTATATATTCTATGAATGTTGCAATATGTAGAAAATGATTTTTCACACGTTTAAAAAATAATCAAAACATTTTTTATTTAATTTATTAGTGTTTTGCTAATAAAATGGGTTTTGATTTTGCTTAATAAAAGTCACAATAATAAAAATTATTTCCCAAAATTGACATGCAAGAACCAAAGTTCTCAAGCTAATCAATCACTCAATTTTATGTATGACATTTTCAATTTCAATCCCGATATATTCTATGAACCTTATATTAGGTAGAAAATGATTTTTACACATTGAAAAGATAATCAAAATCATTTTATACCTAATTAATTGGCACTTTGTTTATAAAATAGGTTTCTTAATAAAAGTCATGATAATAAAAACTATTTTCTAAAATTGGCATGCCAGAACTAAAGTTCTTAAGACAATTAATTGCTTGATTTCATGTATGATATTTTGACTTCAAGCAACTATTTATCTTCTTGTAAATATTTTTTTGTGATTCCTCATACTTGTACATGATTTATTTTAAGTGTAAAACACTGCTTGAGGAAAAAAGAATAATATGATAAATTCAAATCAAATTTCTGTATTTACTTTAGGTATAAATAAAAATAAGGTTCTGAACCATTTTTGTTTTAGCCCTACAAGTTATTTCCTGACATCGGTTAGGTGGCGACTCCTACCTTGTGGTGCCTAAGTCGCTCTTCCCAGGCTAATCAAATAAGAGCTACTCAAGATTCCTTTAGTTTCCTTCTCATCTTTTGAGACTTAAGGAGTGAGGCTTAGGTCGAGTCTTCACTTGTTTTAGTTTGACTGGCCCCTAGGAAAAAGGGACGTGAGCATTTCTTATCCAATATTTATACCCAATAAGCCATTCATTAAGGCATTACTGCACATAATAAAGTCCTTACCCTATTCAAGTTGAATCAGGATAAAGACCCCTATCATCATCATTTTCAGTTGCTCAAAACTAATTTGAAACTTATCATTCCTCTCACATCTCATATTCTTTCTAATTCATCTGGTTGAAGGAGTGCCAATAATGGAAAACCCTCTTACAAGCCTTTTGTACTATCAACTAAGGCAAAAAAATTTCTCACCTTAGTTACCTTCTCAGATGGTTCTCTTTTTAGTACTGCCTTTACCTTTTTGGAATCAATTGGAATTCCCTTTACTAGAATTATATGACTAAGAAAAGGAACTTCACTCAGCCAAACTCATCTATTGAGTTGGGCATACAACTGTCTCTCTTTTAGGGTATATAGCACAACCCTCAGGTGTTGTTCATACTCTTTCTAGTTTCTAGAGTCCACCAGAATACTATCTATAAACACCACCACCACTCATCTATATAATATTGGAAGGTTATGTTTGTTAAGTTCCATAAGAACTATTAGGATATTAGTGTATCCCTAATGGCACCACCAAAAATTTAGAATGCCCATACTGGGCTCTAAAGATAGTTTTAGAAACATTAGCTTCCTAAATTCCTAGCTGCTAATATCTAGATCTCATATAATTTTTAGAAAATTTACTAACCCCTCTCAAACGATCAAGATGATTATCCATTCGAACGAGGTATGCTTATTCCTTATAGTCACTTTGTTCAGCTACCTATAAAGCAATGTATAACCTAAGCGACTTGTCTTTCCTCCTTAATAGACAACATAGGCACTCCCCAAAGAGTTATATTAGGTTTGATAAAACCCTTATCACATAGCTCTTGCAACTGTAATCTTAGTTCTTTTTTTTCAATAGAAGCCATTTTATAAAGAATTATAAGTATTGGAGCAATACAAGGATACACCTCCATTTCAACTCCTATTCCCCTTGAGGTAGTAAACCTGGTACCTCATCAAGAATACATCAAAACTTAGATACAACTAGGATACCTAGCAGATTAGGGTTAGAAGCATTCAGATCCATAGTATAGACCAAACCTGTCTTACTCCTTCTGAAGGAGTTGCTATATTCTTAATAACAAAGATAAGATTATCTAGAAGGTTCTTCCCAACATCCATTATCACTATCAGTCTTTGTATAATCTAGAGGGTCAATTCTTT
The DNA here is from genome assembly GCA_948208565.1 of Hura crepitans. Lineage (NCBI taxonomy): Eukaryota > Viridiplantae > Streptophyta > Magnoliopsida > Malpighiales > Euphorbiaceae > Hura > Hura crepitans. The sequence continues at coordinate 6,534 of CANXYI011246343.1, read as the reverse complement.
TTGTTTATAATCAGTCAGAGCCTAATACTTAGTAAGCCAATCCATCCTAAGATTACATCAATTCATTGAAATGCAATTCAACCAAATCAATAATGCTCTATATCCCCAAATCACCAAAGGGCACCTTTTATGCACCTTGTTCATAGTTACACATTACCCTATAGGGTTACTAACTCTGATTTCTACACCAACATGCTCAGGCTCTATTTGCCTATTATGTGCTTGTGTAATACATACACATGAGGGCCTTAAATTAGGGTCTATCAAAGCCAAGACTGTAACATTAGATAAACCCTATACTAGTTATACCATCTAGTGCTATAGCCTCTTCTCTAGTTCTCACTGGACACTGCCTGGCTAATGTACAAACCTTAATTCTAGTACCCTGACTAGCACTAGACTGCTCTTCTTTTGTCTACCCCTACCTATGTCTGAGCACCCTCTACCTATCCCTAAGACCACTTTCTCTGTAGTGGTCTCTAACACCATAATAGAGATATCTCTTTTCTTACCTTCTTTGCAGGGTTCCTAGTGCCTTATTCGACAAGTGCCACACATGGGAGGTCCACTCCTGTTATCCCTTATACAAGGAGTATTCTCGACCCAAGGAGGCAATGGAGGTCTCCTAGTAGAGGTCTGCCTTGACCTCTGGGTCTATGTCTACCTTTGCCTTTCGTACCTTAGCTGATACTAGGACTTAGGCTAAAACTATGCCCTTAACTGGACTGCCTTTTTCCCTAAAAGAGATCTCTCCTTTCTAGTACCATTTCCTTCCTGCCACATGTAACTAATGCTAGTATTGCAAAATCCCTCTTTTTGAGTTTTAGCTATCTATATACTTGACCCTACATTTAGTCCTATCAAGAATTTCATATATATTATATATCTATATATTTCATTGAAAATAATCTCCTCACATACTTCAGGAATCTGGTAAGATCCTTTCATATGCTACTTCCTAATATACTAAGATAGGGGTTACTCCTACCTACTATCAGTTAGTCACTTATGACTCTGGCTACTGAGCAACATTACTAAATTTAGGTGCTAATTCATAACCTGCTCCCTATATAACTATGGTTACAAAACCAATTGGTTCCTTGGCCCCTCCTTCAGGTAACTTAACCAATTACTCCTATATTACATAAGACTTTTCCTTCTCAGCCTTAGGCAGTGTAACAGTTCAGAGGAATTTGAAACTTAGATATTTGCACTCATGTAATTAGCCTAGGAATATTAACCTATGCTTTAATACCACAAAATGTACCACCCTCTATAGGATTCTCGAAGGAACCAAATAAGTGGCACACTTCCTGGTAAATCACCCATCCTGAAATTTCCCTTATGATCATTCATTTAACTTTTACTTATACTGCACTAAACAACTCTATTTAATTCCAAAAGCATTCAGGTCGATTCTTATAATCCATTTAAGTTCATATTATCATGTTTCAACTATAATAGAGAGGATTTAACACAATCTAGTATCATCTAAAAATCTAGCAGCACAACGGCTACCCTAGTCACTATCCAAATATTCAAATCCACTTGTGAACACTCCTATATCATACAGCACATCATTTGGACCCTTTTAAACCCCTATATATCATCCTATCAACATCATCTATCACACATAGCAATAACAGGCTTCAAGCCACAAGCATAAACACAAAGCACATATAAATGAAAGAAAAATCATAGGATTAATTATAAAATAGCCCATTTTATATAGATACTACCCTGTGTCCCTTATATACATCACACCCATATTCCCCCCTAAGTATATAAAGTGCATAACAAACATCTATAGATGATTAGTCTTCTCAAGAATGACCTCTAAACTCTACTGCATGCTTTACAAGGTGACACCTTTAATCTTACTGCCTGCACACTAAAATAAGTACACTGAGTATAAAAATACTCAGTGGTGAATTTAATCAAAGAAAAAAATGTCCAATAATTAATCCATGCAATATATTTCTATTCTTATCTTATACTGATATCCTAGTTTAACTTATAGCACTATTGTATAAAAATTACTATTTTACCCTAGAGTATTTCTTCTATTTTGATTATCCAGTTATTCACAATAAGCCATATAATTTTTGTGTTTGGTCATTACCAATCATTTAATGCCTAACTGTACCATTTTAAGTCTGTATTCATTATTAGTGGGAATTTTACTAAAATGCCCTTGTTTATATTTCATAGCCATATAAGAGTTTATTTATCTTATTTAATTATCCCAACTAGTACAACTTAAGAGATAACCCTAATAGACACTAAATCTAGAGGGAAATTAATCTAGTGTAGTGGTCTTTATTTTGGATTTGTGCCACTGCATCAGCTCAATTAAATCCTAGCACCTAAAGTGCAATAACAAGGGGTTATCTGCCTAGCAGACTGATCTATCCAATAGACTAGTACAATGGCCCTAAAGAACCTATGCCGCTACACTAGCATCATTTAAATGATCAATGGTAGAGTGGCTATGTTTGCCTAATAGACTAGTCAATCCAATAGACTAGTACAATGCCCCTAGTGGGGACCTATGCTACTATACTGGCCCTATCTGAAAAGTAGATAGCGTAGCAACTACTAAGAATTCCTAAGTTGACTGATCAACCCATTCAGTGGGTGTCTAACTAATGGGCTATTAACCTCAATCAGTGTCCATTTTCTTACTAATTAACTTTTTATAACATTATAATATTAAAAATAGATAGTTATCATTTTTATAGCATAGTTGGAAGTTAGCCTAGTCTAGTTTGGCCATAAATAGGTTGTACCGGGTAAAATATCAAAAAATATTATTCAAGGTACAATTACCAATAATTATCATTTATTATGCTAACTTCAACTTCATAACTATTTCACAAGTTTAGGCCACTTACTATCCAAGGTATTTATTGATTTAGGTAATGATTATCTTAGATAGTTATAGGTCATTGCAACTAAATTTTAACTAAGCTTTTTAAGTCTATTTCATTTTATTTTTCAGTTCCATTTTCACCAGTTATTTCCTAAGGTCATAAGCCTAAAGCCAATCATAACTTGGGCTATAATCTAGGGCAAAAACTAGGCATTCATGCCACTTCAAGTAATCATACCTAATTTAGTCATATTATTTATTTACAAGCCATAGCCCTTAAAGGCAAATTATAAGCCACCCTTCATACCTTATTTCTAGCCAAGTTCAAGTTCATCTTTCATGCTAATTATTAACCATATTTCATGTCATCTTTAAAATTATATATATTACCCTATTTCCTGCCAACTAGCTAAGCTAAACATGCTCTCGTTATCATGCTTATCATACATAACATTGTACACATAACATTATCATTTTCATGCCATTTCCCATGGTATAACTCTCTAGTACACCTATATATTGACCCTAGTCCTACATTCTATTAGTGTTCATTATCCATTCATGTTCTCATGCATGGTAAAAGTCACTTCCACTCCCACTAATTCACATTATACTACCAATCAAGGTGGTTCATGTTTAACTTATGTCTTGGCTATAATCCTATTCCTACACATGTAAATCCAAATTAACCATTTCATATGCCATATATTAATTTCACATACTTAAGTCAAATATGCATGCCAAAGCTCTCGAGTACATTTATATACAAGCTATAAACATGCACTTTTCCATATTTCTATGTACACCTAATTACTTACACATGTTCTCAACACATTTATGCATTCACAAAGATGTTTTTATACTTATTTAGATAATCCATGGATGGTGAATGTCTCAGCCAGCAAGGATTCACCAATAGGAAGTCAAGTTTTTATCAAGAAATCTCCCCATTTAACACCTAATTACCTATTTATCCTTAAAAATTCATATAACTAAGAGATGTTCTCATGAAATCCCTAATTCAACCTTACCAAAACATGGTTTTAGCCCTATATTAGTCATATGGCATAAAGAAAAGGCTTGAATTCACTTACTTTGCAAGAGCACCCTTGTCTACCCTCTAACCCATAAGCTAACTAGCCTTCCATGGCAATTCATCCTCTCTTCTTCAAGCCTTTTCTTGCCTTATTTTACCTCAGCTCAAAGCCACACACATCCCCACATGGGTTAGGTACCTCAAAGAACCATTTCTAGCCATAAAAATTTAAGAAAAACCAAAGGAAAAGTAAGGAACTCACCTTTGGTACCCCTGCTAGACTTGTTCTAACCTCAAGACATTTAGGGATTTTTAATTCATAGTTGAGAGCTCCTTTTGCTATGATTCTCTTTCTAAAAGGTTATTAGCATCCTAATTTGAATTTAAGAACCCTAAAATTATAGGTTTGGCTAGAAAAAGAAGATAAAAGTCTTTTTCCTCTCAACTGTGGCATCACTTGCTAGGCAAAAAAGGGAGAGAAAATTTGGGCTTTTATTTAGTGGAAAAATCCACTTGGCCACTCATCTTACACCATGTCAAGGCTGAGGCTAGCTGGTAGGTGCATAGGTAGGGTCCACAGCCACTTGATCCATCCCAAAACGGCTTGGTTTTTCGAAAATATTCATAAATTCACCAAAATTCCCTCAAACCTTCAAAAATTACACAATTTGTTTTAAAATTCCTGTTTTAATTCCCTCTACCTGCTCATAAATTGTTGTGGCCAAATTTCATTGATAAGGCAGTTTTCAGACTGCCTCAATTTGTATGCCAACCTAAAAAATTACGAGAATTTACAAACTACCTCTAATTTCAAAAATTCTTTCAGCAATAGACTCAGTGTAATTTTTAAGCTTTAGGGTCCACTATTTTTAGGCCCATCTAGGCACATCCCAAGTCAATCCTGGATCAAAAAATTTTTATTGTACTAGGAGGTAACTTATAGTCTAAAGTGAATTATTAGTTTTACTAAATTTTTAAATTTTGCTATTTTCATCAAATTAGAGCCTCTCAAAGTTTCTTAGTCAATGTCACTACCTCAGTTTACATGCAAGTGACCTAGCACTCCGGGCACACTTCTCTAACCCAGTGGCACTATCCAAGGAGTCTCAGAGTATGGATGTTACACACTTAATGGTATCAGATCTTCAATTTAGGCTTTCCTCTAAACCTATTGGTTACACAGGAGCGCTATAAGAGTTGTAGTATGTTTACATCATAACATTTTACATGTTGGGTTCATAAATCTATTTTTCTTACCAATAGATATGGAGATAAGTCGTAGTACAACTCAAAGCAAAGAGGAGGAAGAAAAGAGCCATGCTCCTATTGCTTTTGGACAAGGTGAGGTATAACCAGAGCACATGACCTCTAGTGTGGTGGGACATGCTACACATGGATAGTAAGTTTAGTTGGCTTGGCTACAGATGATGTTAGAGTCTATTAGGAATGCAACAATACACATAACTTTACCTCTAGTACCTTAAGAGTTCACGATATCAAAGGAATCTTTGAAGTGGTGAGAAACCATTATAGAGCATAAGATGGCTGCTAATATTAATTGGGAGTTCTTTTTTCAAGAATTTAAGAAAAAATACATAATTGAGCATTACTTGGATAAAAAATTACTAGGAGTTAATAAATTTAAGGTAGAAGCATAAGACTATGTCTAAGTATGAGAAGGAGTTTGCTTGTTTGAGCAAACATATTAAGGCAGTAGTGGCTACAGAGGAAGAAAGTTGCAAGAAGTTTGAGAAGGGGTTAAACTTAGACATCATGCAACAAATTGCTCTAATGCAAATTAGGGATTTTTAACCTTGGTAGTTATTTGTCATGCCACAAAGATGGTATATCAACTAAGATAAAAGAGAGATAGCTTCAAGAAGAGATCATTTGGTTAGGGACAAGGCAAGTTTAGGCATGCAATGGATAAGAAATAAAAAAAAAGGGTTAGTCTAAGTAATAGTAGAACAAAAAGTCAGAGCAGTCTCAAAGGTCAGGATAGGGTTCTAAAGTACAGACCCAAACATCAGGTGCTCCTAGATCAATTACTGGTAATGTTTGACATCAGCTTGTGAGATTTGCCATAGGAAACATCAAGGTGTATGTTGGAGAGTTACACTGGGAGTATGCTAAGGTTATGGCTCCAAGGATCATTTTCAAAGGGACTGTCTGGTTAGGCCATTAAAGACATCACATAAGAGAGGCACTGAGGGCAAAGCTAGGGCCAATAAAAAAGATAAGATAGAGAGTAAAGCTCTAACGAAGCAGTATGCTATACTAGCTAGAGGGAGGCAGATGCTATAAAGGTTGTAGCGAGTATTTTTCATATCTTTGATTTACCTACTTTAGGACTAATAAACCTGGGGTTTATGCATTCATATATCTATACAACACAGGTTATAGATTGAGTTTTAAAGTTAGATGACCTTGGTTTTGATATGCTAGCTAGCAATCCTATAGACAACACATCATAGTTCACAAAGTATACAAAGACTGTCCTTTATTAGCATAAGGACATGTTTTCTTAACGGATCTCATTAAATTGTCATTTAATAAGTTTGATCTTATCTTGGGCATGGACTAGTTATCCAAGTATCATGCCATAGTGGATTGCAAGAGGAAGAGG
>CANXYI011246321.1:0-10769 GCA_948208565.1 Hura crepitans | reverse complement strand
CACAAAGGGAAGAACCATCATCCACCATGGTGCATCCTGTCCTTTTCCTATTTATCTCAGCTTTAATAAAAAGAGGCTGATTATGTTCCCTTCCTTCTAGAGGCAGATCCACATATGAAAATATGATAAAGCCTGTGTTGCCTATTTTCATTACTTCTATCGATTCCTCTGGTGTGGTGGTTGTAGAGATCGCAACTTGACCCAAGGCTTCGACCACTTTCTACCTATAGTCCTTAGAGGACATTAACAAATCCTAAATGTTGATGTTGGCTTGAGTTTTCTTAAGTTTTTCAACACCTCATCATGTTTACCTGTTTCATGTTCGGGCTCTTTTTCTAGTAGGATCCGACCATTTTTCTCTACTCTCTTTACCATTTCTCCCTCAACCTATATTTGCTCTCTCTTACCCTCTTTGAAATCCTTGTCAGAGGATTTATCCCAAAAACTCTTGCTCTTCCTAGTCTCACGGTCACTCTCACTATCCCAAAAGCTAGTCATTAAGATGGATTCACTCACCCTCACTGCTACTACTATGTCTAGGTCGAACCCATAAATTTCCCTCAGGACATACTCTTCAGGTAATTCGAACTTAAGGAGGCATGAAGTATGGTGTTTTGGCAATGGGTTTGATAAGGTTTCTGGATCAAGAATCTATTTTGAATCTATGAGGTCCTAAAGAGCCTTTCTGAGGACCTTGCAGTTGTCAGTAATGTGTCCGGTTCTCTGATGATAAGCACAATACTGATCATGCCTATGATTTGGAGGAAGTGTTCCAATAAATGGTTGATGAGGTAATGGTTGCAATTTCCCTTCTTTAGTGAGCTTTTTTAGGCACTGCAAGAGAGACTTACCCAAGTTTGAGTACCTACGACCCTAAACTGCATGTACTTCGGTAGTTTTGGTGGTATTACTATTATTGCCACTTGTAAATGTAGGGTTATTATTGGATCTCTTATAACCCTTATTTTAATACCCAACTTCTAGGTTAATGGCAATATCTTTTAACTACTCCCAAGTGGTAATAACTTTGGCAGTAAGCCCATTGTTCATATAGCTATTGGCATTCCTGATAAACATTTTTATCTAATCTATGTCTTCAAGCTTATTTCTTATCTTTAGAATCTTCTCCCTCCACCTTTAAAGATAGTAAAAAAAAACTCTCATTAGGCCTTTGCTTTATCAATTCTAGATCTTTCAAAGTGATCTCAACACTGGTATTATTAGCATACTACTTATTGATTGCCCTTGCTAGTTTAGTCTAGTCCTCCTTGACCCTTCTCTCTTATTAGTGTTACCAATCAAGAGCCTGACCCATAAAAGACATACTGAATAGGTTCATAATCTGACCTTCTATGAGATGGGTGGCCTTCATGGCTACTGCATATTGCATCAGGTGGGTGCGAGGATCTATGGTCCCATCGAACTTGCTGAAGTTAGGCATTTTGAACTTATAGGGCATAGAGTGATTGGGCCTTAGACTTATATCATCCAGGTCAATGTCTTTACCCCCAATCACTAGTCGGGACATAGCTTCCATCTTCTCATGTAGCTTTTTCCATTATTCATTCTCAGGCACTTTAGGAGGGGGTACCTTGTTCTAGGACTTCACTACCTATGGTATCTCATCATCAAATGACTGGTCATCCTTAAGTTCACCCGCTATCTCTTTCCCTTTATTGGTTCCAAAAGTTTGCCCTATTTCTTGAACATTCTGTATGTGTGATAGGGCATTGGTCACTAGCGATGTCATTCTCCTTTCCATCTTAGCCATGGCCTTCATAAATGTAGCCTTGGTCACATATTCATCAGAAGACATATTTCCTCTTTTGGGTTGGATAGGTACATTTGTGTTAACTCTGCTGAGGCACTTGCCAACTCTCTTCCACTGAGTAGTGAGTGAAGGATCAATAATGGCTATAAAATAAAGGGTTAGTAATGATACATGATCTTTTCTAAGATGATGCATGATATGTTTACGTATGCATGAGCTAGAAGTTATAAGATGATAGTATTTGATGTGTAGTACATGCTAGTGTGAAGTGTACTTATATCAATACATAGTGTGTTTATAATGCATGAGCATTAGAATGGAAACATTGGAGTGCATGAGATACATATGGTATCTGAGAAATATACAAAGTTCATGTCATTTATAATGATATATACATGGTAGATAAAAACAAGAAAGGTATAAAGTTTATGTTATATAGCAGGTACACTGAAGTATTATGCATATGTATATATAAAAGTGATACATGTTATATGTACAAGGATAAACAAAAGCAATAAGCCTTCCAACCTTATTACTCCCACACACGTGATCTTAGTCATTCTCCCTAGGTGGGCTTACTTAAGCATCATTGGGGGATGCATAGGTTAGGACATGGGCTTCATTAGGCCTAATAACCTCTTGTATTTAAAGCGCATGCAAAGATAATGGCCTATAACATTTAAGCCTTATTTGAGGTGAAATTAGGTTAGGCCCATCCCAAATAAAAGGCATAATGGGCTTGTCCCCATTTCAAATAAGGTTAAATGTGATAGGCCCACATAGCAATCATAATACAATCACAATTTCTTAGGGTCATAAAACCTAGGGGAAGTTGCTAAGCTTGACTACATGGGCTCACGATTTCAGTCAAAAAGGCTAATAGGCTCCCACAAGCAGAGGTGCCTCCTAATAGGTCTTTCCAATCAAGGATAATAACAACCGATTAGTTCACCTTTTTATATACTCAAAGGTACGAGGCTTGCGAGTGATGGATATGCTAGCACTTCTCTATTCTTAAATGAAAAATGGAGTCATGGTTCACAACACCATCCAGGGTAAAAGGGACACAGTTTATATAGGATGCAATGCATGAGATTGATAAAAATTAAAATATTTGGATGACATATTATTTAGGCACTTTCAGATTAAAATTTCTTAGTCCCCAGTGGAGTTGCCACTGTAGAGATTATATATTTTTACCGGGGAAAAGAGTGGTTAGTGGAGTTGCCACCTGGCCTCTACACCAGGACCTCTGATCTTTTGTACCAGAAAGGTTCGAAATTTTAGATCTTATTTATGCCCCGATAATATGTTATCCATGTATATTATAATTTTTGTCAATCCCTTATCATTCAAGCATGCATTATATTTAAAGTATCAATGTCACCTTTTCATGTAAAGAAAATAAATTGCAGTATTTAAGAATATAATGAAGTAAATTGTACATCCAGAAAGCGAGTTATTGATTAATTGTTAATTAACTTGACAATTACCCTTAATTCTATTGGAATTGGCAGTAATTTCCTAACTCCCATCTTTAGGAGATTGGCTTTTATTAAAATACATTTGATTATGACTTTTAATTGAGAAAATATAAATCCATTTTGCTAGAAAACACCAATTAATTATGTATAAAATCATTTTGATGTGAAAGTTAGGTTTTAGCGTGTAAAACAAGTTATTTACTAGCTATTACAACCTAAAAGAAGCAAAGAAGTACAAGTAGTATAAAACCAAAGGAATAGGCTAAGGTCCTGAAACTGGCTCGCTTCAGCATCGTCAAGTCCATACAGACATAAGAGGTAATGATTCTTAGTCCGTGCAGACCTTTACTAAGGAAAGATGAAATCCATCTCATACTTTTACTCTACTGTGTATTCCAACCAATAACTCAAAAAATCATTAGAATCAAATAAGTTAGATATGAGCTATTAGTATGTGAATGAGCATCGCAATCATAAATACATTCAATATAGAAGCAACATGGATCATAAATCATAGTAGCAAGACATAACAAGGGATTATGATACAAATTATCATTACCAAGTTTGTGCGGACGTATAACACTTGTGACAGGAGGTTCGTGTGGACTACCAAGCCTAATCAACATGTATATAATAAGGCCATGTAGACTAACATGGATACTTGCCTTTAAAGATACTAGGTCTGTGCAGACTTAATTTCATATAAGGTCAGATTTATACAATGAAATTAACTTCTTATGGCATGTCTAATGCTAAGTACAAACATCAAATTCATAATTTACATGTCTAATATGATTAGCTTACTCATCATCAATGAGAATGGGGATAACAAAGTATCGCCTCATAAATTGGTCATCTTAAAGATCATTGGCTCATGGAAGATGTAGAAAACTCATTCATGGTCCTCAGATATTACCATTATAAAAGAATGTTCTTGAGCACTAGCATAGAAGCCTCTTGATGTATGTGAGGATGGTTAGATTCTTCCTCGCTACAAGCCTCACCAAGCTTCAACACTCTTTACTACTAGAATCGTGGCAATTATGGTTTTTTTGTGTATGTCTTTTTTCGAACCCTTTTTTTCTTGAAGAGAAGTATTTATATTTCTTTTCTAGGTTTTTCTACCCCTTTTCATTAGGAGGAAGTCCTAATCCCTTTTGGATTCTGACCTTTAGACTAAATAGGCAATGTTTAAATCAAGAGTTTGTTTCTATCGGTAAGTCCATGCAGACTTATTCTTGATGGTCTGTGTGGACTAAGGCTTTTAAAGTGATGGTCCACGGTCTTCATGGGCTGGATCTTGGCCTACTTCTATAGTTAGTCTATGCGGACCAAATATTTGAGGATGTTAGTCCATGCGAACCTAAATCTTGAAGGTTTTTTGTGTTGTGCTCAAGAGCCATCTCTAGTTATCATCATTGGTCAAGGTGAGGTGTCTACACTTTGTAACCTACGCACAAAAACACTAGTATGCGAGTATAAAACTCAATAGTGAACTTGAGGTTTTTAAAACATGCTATGCATTAGATCAAATGTATTAACAATATGATAGTCAATATGCAGTGCATTAATGGTGTATTAGTTAATTCATGCAATTCAGGTGATATGCCGTATTTTCACAATAATTACTAAAATGCCATGATAACTTCAGTAGAATTAATTATGCAATAACTTACCATTAATCAATTCTATATATTACTTCAATTTAATTTATTAGGTCCGACTAAATAGACTACACCTAAGACACTAGACCAAAAGGGAACTGAAAAGTTGTGTAGTGGCCCATATTTTAGACCCTGACCATTACATCGGCCAAGTCTGATAATAAGGATCAGCTCACTTTAACCTGTTAATACCTAACAAGAGATAGTAGGGATCAGTTTATAAACCTCCTAATATCTTAAACAACTCAACCACTAATCATATTGTAGATAGTAGGGATCAGTTTGTAGACTTCCCAATATCTAAAAATCACAACAAGCACTTCAGTGGCTAGCAAGGATCAATCTGTAGACCTACTAATATCTAAATAATCAAAGAAATCATCTAGTAGTTGCTAATCCCTAAGCTGACTAGTCAACCCATCTAGTGGGTGTCTAACTAATAGGCCATAGAACTTTATTTTATATCCAATTATTTACTGATAATTACATTATAATATTTAGAAGTGAAAAATAGATAGTTATGAATTTTATTTGAGAATCAAAATTTGTCATGGACAGTTACAGGTCATTTTAGGTTCTACTAGACAATTACAGGTCAATTTTTCTAAGCCATTTCAAGTTGCTTTCTTAAGCATAATTAAGTTCACAATAAGTCTAGTCTAGGTTATTATTTTAAATTAAATTATGTCCATGTTCAAGGTACATTTCAATATAAGTGACCTTAGTTCATTTTTTCAGGACAGGTGTATGTCATTTCCATTTTTTTCATATGCCATTTTAAGTATCAAATTAAGTTCTTTTAATGACATTTTTTAGTGTCATTTGCACCTATTTCCTTACATGTTCATAGGCCTTATCCCAAGTTCAATTATATACTTCAAATAGCCTTAAAGGAAACTTCATCTTTGTTTCACATAAACCTTATAAAATTTCCCAAACTTTAAGTGCAATTTACATGCCAATTTAACACTTCTTTGATGTCAATTTTACTATGTGATTCTAGGTTATTTTTAAGTTTCCTTTTTAACAACCTTCTAATCTTAAGTGACTTTTCAATATCTATACATTTCATGCCTTATTATTCATACACATTCACCTAGCTCATGGCAAATGTACATTACACAATTCATGCCAATTTTACATCACATACCTCTCAGCCAGAGCTTGTTAATGGCCATGATCATGCTTTTCTTCACATCCAATCATGCATACACATACATTGGCATCATGTAAGCATGCATATACACACACTATGCAAACCAAGCTATGACATGCCTTAGACATGTCTCCACCACACCATAAAAATACACACACATGCATTTTTTCACCATATTCACCACATACACCTATATTTCCATCCGTACCATACCAATTGCCATGTAATATGTCATGTTTACTTACCATACACCTAGCCTACATACCAAGACAACCTCTCGACCAACTAAGCCTTGATACCAACTCTCCTATTTTTCACCACACAGATACACAATTCACATACATCTTTGTTAATTAAAATAGAATTCATCTTACTCACACCATAATTAAGCCATACACACATCACTCACACCTCTTGGCCAAATGAGGGCATACCCTTTCCACTAATTCTTTTCACCTAATCACCATTCAAATCCCTTATTTCATACATAATTAGAAAAAGCACAAGCCTAATTCACAAGTGTACACACTTTAGCCTTCAAATTCTCAGCTTCTATATAAGTTTTCTACACATTTTCCACTAGAACATAACTTGGCATGCTTCAAATAATTTAAATTCACATACCTTTATAAATTTTTAGTCCTTCCTCTCACTTTAGAAGCCTTAAAGATTGTTATCCTTAGTTCTCCCTCTCACCTACAAATTCACGGCAACACTAGGAAAAAAATTCCCAAAAATTTCCTTTGTCATCCAATATAATTTCTATTAATGTGAGATATTTTAGAAGGATGAAATCCCTTAAGAAAAAATTTAAAATTGAAAGAAACACTCACCATTTGCAATTTGTTTCTCAAGTGCCCTTTTGGTGTACACTTTGCCTATCTTATTTTTTTTCTTGGGTTCTATGGCAATCTATTGCTCCCAAACTCTTCAAAGATCAATTTGAAACTTCTCAAAGGAATTTTTGGTGAGATTTAGTGCCTGGTTTAGGCTTGAGAAGCCATAAAAATAGAGGAAGTCTGCTAGTGTAGGTGTTGGCTAGAAATGGAGAAGAAAGGGAGAAATAGGTGGGTGGTAGGGTGGATAATGCCATGTGGTCAACTAAGTGGCAACTTATGGCTTTTATAGTGGTTGAGGTGGCATTAGTGGGGACATATGCCACTCGAGTGTCCCAAAATTACTCTGTTTTGGTAGAAAATTTGGTGAATTTTTAAAAATACTCAAACCTCCAAAAAACATCATGTTTCATTTAAAAATCCTCGACTAGTACTATTTAAAGGCTTATAAAATTTTACGATCGAATTCCTTTAATAGGATAATTAACCAACTGCTTAGGTTTACATCTAAAACTCAAAATTAAGAAAAAGTTAAAATCAACCTTGAAATTTAAAAGTTCCTTCACCAATGGACTCAAAGAAATTTTTGACCTTTAGGGTATTGTACTTTCGAGTCTGTTTGGGCACATCATAAGTCATTCCTAGCTTGAATCCATCTATGCCTATGACCCACTAGATTACATCTTGAAATAATTTATTAGCTCTATTAAATCTTTAAATTAAGCCATTTTCATCATTTTAGGCCCCTTAAAGATTCATGACTAGTACGCCCTACCTCGGGCTTCATAAAGGTGACCTGGTATTGTGCACACACTTTCGAGCCTCGAAGGTACTGTTCATAGAGCCTTAACTTATGGGCATTACAAATTAGTCCTTCATATTATAACATAGGAAATACATTCTTTTAATATCATGTATTATTATAAATCATCACATTATAATATGCCTTGTAAATTTCAGCCATATTAGCTCAATAAACAAAATTCATTATTTCATTTCCATGTATATAACCATAATATAATTGGCCTTCACTACATCAAGAATATTTAACTTTATATAGTAAAGCATTCAACCACCACATGCTCCCATACTTACATAATTAATGTGATAATCTCATATACATCATATAATACTCATTAGTCACGTAACATTATCCATAAGGGTTCTACCTCATGTGCATGCATAATTCACAACATAAACACACACACACACATACACTTTAAGCCATTCAGCCAACATACTCAAGGCATAATTCACATTCAATTAACCATTTTGAAAGCATTAAAACATCAACATGCTGTCACCTAACATTATTCATAAGCATTTAACATCAATAAATGTTATTAACACTTTTCAATACACTATTACATACACTTAATCACACTTATGTGTACACATAAATGATAAATTATATTGATTACATGTACTTTGAGTTCAAAATACACCGAAAAAAGCTCTGTCAGGCCTTCTCCTTGCCTTTATTTTGCCTTTTTTCCCTTTACTCTATAGTACAACACATATTTGACATGTAAAAAAATTGTATAAAATTAAATGTGTTTCAAAACATAAAATTGACATGATAAACATAATCTAGGGAACCTAGAGATCTTTAAAAAAAAATACCATAGCACAAAAAAACTTACTCGATCGAAATCGTGTAACTATTCACCATAACTCAAAATCTATAAAATTCCTTCGATTTCTCTCAAATCACTTGTAAGAATTAAGGTTTAGGGTATATGGATGATTGGATTTAAAACTTAGATGTGTCAATTTGTACTTAAAAGTAAGAGAGAAGAGAAAAAAATAGGAGGCTTATATTAGAGGAGCCTCGGCCATGGCGAGAAAAAGAAGAGGAAGATAAAGATTCAATATTTAACCCACTTAAACCAATTTTGACCATATTTATATGTCTCTTAAAAAATTTAATATCATCATCATTCTCCTTTTTTAATCAAATTCTACTATTCTTTGCCCCAAATTAACATTCAATAGACCCTTAAAATCTTATAAAACCAATCCCATAGTCTTTTAAAAACTCGAGCTCAAAAATCAAGAAAAATTGATAAAATGTCACATTTTAAATTTACAAAATTTTATTAAAAATACTTTTCAATATCCAAAAATTCCAATTCCGATGCCAATGGACTCTTTGGAATATTTGAGTATAAATTTCTATCAATCTCGAGTCAATTTAAGCAAACATAAAATATTTTTACAATTCAGCTTGCACTAGGTCAATACTCCTAGACACTACCAAAAAAATTAACTGTCATTTTTAATCATCTAAATTCCTTCAATTTCACTTCAAATTTCATCCAAAAATTTGCTATAATTAATACTTCCATTTAATAATGTTAGTGTGACTCAAGTTTTGGGAAACACTATTCACATCATAGAAAATGCTATTAGCAAGCTTAGGATTTTTTGGTATTACATTTCTTCCCCTCTTAAAACAAATTTCATCCTCAAAATTACATAGTTCAAACCATTGAAGTTATGACTCCCACATCTGAGCTTCACTCTCCTAGGTAGCTTCTTTAATGCCATGATGTCTCTAGAGCACTTGCACTAAAGGTACAGTCTTATTTTGTAGCTCCTTAACCTCTTTGCTAAAATCCTTACAAGTTCTCATCATATGACAAATCTAGTATGATCTTAATGGCTTTAGCTGATAAAATGCATGAAAGATTTGATTTGTACCTCTAGAACATAGGCACATGCAAAACTTTAAGTATCTACTGAAGCTTAGGAGGCAAAGCTAACATGCAGTCTATTGTCCTCACATGTTTAGTTACTTTATATGGACCAATAAACCTTGGACATAACTTGCCCTTCTTGACAAACCTTAAAATTTTCTTCCAAGGTGAAACCTTGAGAAACACTTTATCCCTCACATCATATTAAACATCTTTTCCCTTCATGTTAGCATAAGACTTTTATTTATTTGAAGCTTCCTTCAATTTAATCTTGATGATCATCACTATTTCTTTCTTATCCTTAATCAAATCTAGCCCCGTAAGCTTCGTCTCACTTAGCTCAATTCCAACATAAGGGAGTTCTGCACGTTTTTCGATATAAAGCTTCATATACAGCTGTTCCTATGCCTACTTGATGATTATTGTTGAAAGCAAATTCTACTAATGAAAGGTAGTGGTCCTAACTTGTAATGCTTGTGCTCTGATGCTCTGTAAATAGTGCCACAAGGTCCCAAAAGTGTGCTTGGGGTACTGAGTCACTTGCACTCAAATCAAGGTAGAGACACTGGTCATGAAACTTTAAAGGGCTTTAATTTGATGAACAGAGTAAAATTTAAAAATTTAGCAGAACCAATAATTCATTTTAGACTATAAATTACCCATTAGTCCAATAAAATTTTTTAGGCCTAGATTGGCGCGGGATATACCTGGATGGACTTGAAAATAGTGGGCCCTAAAGCTTAAAAATTATACTAAGTCAACTAGTGAAAGAATTTTTGAAATCGGAAGTCATTTGCAAATTCTCATAATTTTTGGGGTTGGTATGCAAATT
Organism: Hura crepitans; assembly: GCA_948208565.1. Taxonomy (NCBI): domain Eukaryota; kingdom Viridiplantae; phylum Streptophyta; class Magnoliopsida; order Malpighiales; family Euphorbiaceae; genus Hura; species Hura crepitans. The sequence goes on along the minus strand of CANXYI011246321.1, from coordinate 327 downwards.
GAGGTAGTCTTAAAACCACCCTATCGATAGAATTTGGTAATGAAAATTAATGAGTAGGTAGAGGGAATTAAAATATAAATTTTAAAATAAACGATGTAATTTTTGGAGGTCTGAGTGAATTTTAGTGAATTTTTGAAGTTTACTAAAAAAAATTAAGACGTGTTAGGTGGTTTTAGGACCTACCCCTAAATGTTCCAAATGGCTTAACACCCTTGCCAAGTGGTAAGGGTGAATTCTAATTGGATAATGTAGATATCCATTTTCGTCTAGCCTAAATAATTTATATCACTAAAAAAGGTTAATTAAAAATGATTGGTTAATATATAT
>CANXYI011246091.1:0-12207 GCA_948208565.1 Hura crepitans | reverse complement strand
GATGCATATTTGAATTTCTCCAATAAAAGCCATAAAATGACAACCCATCAATTTTTTATTTACTGAAAAATCAATTTCTTCTAAATTTGAGATGGATTAAATTTTGAATAGAAAAAAATTAACTACATAGAATTTACATCGTTAACTCTATTTAATATGGAATTATTGCTTTAAAATCATGGTAACATCAGTTCATAATTTTGATTTTTATTCAAAAAATAATTCATTTATAATTTTATAATATATAATCTTATTTTTAGATGACTAATCCGTAATTTGGGTAAGAATTAAAATTTTTTCAAATAAATTTTGTGAAATTTCATTATAATTTAATCATTAGTATTATCACTTCAATATAATAAATTGAACTGAGTTCAGTGACAGAATCAAAAGTGCAATTAATATGGTTACTGAGTTATTTTTTATAATTGTCTAAAAAATTATTTTTGATAAATTTATTTTTTTTTTGGAAGTGATAAATTAAATTTCACTGAAAAAAAAATCTCACTAACAAGAATTTGAACTGCGGATACAAATAAAAGTCACGTGACGCAATATTTGAAACAAAAGGAAACGCGTGCCATCTTATTTTGAACCTAAACAAACAAACCCCCGGAAACAGAAAAATCCCCCTCTCTCTATCTCTCGCTCTGAATCGCACCATGGAAGCGATACTGGTAGACTGTGTAAACAATAGTCTCCGCCATTTTATGTACAGAAATGCCATTTTCTTGTGCGAGCGTCTCTGCGCCGAGTTCCCCACCGAGGTACTGATTTCTTTTAAATCTTTCTTTTATGCAGGATTTTTGGGGCATTCTGTTAGGTTGCTGAGAAACTACTGGAAATAGAGTAGATTTTGCTTTCTTTTTTATGTTCGCCAGAGCAGAAGGTTGATGTATATTTGCAGTTGCTGTGCTTACTGTTTCTCAGCATCCAGAAGGAGCGTCTCAGTAACAAATGATCATAGTCGTTTATTGTACAGAATAACATTTGACAATTTTCAGATTTTTATGGATTGACTTTTCTTCGTTCCTGGTTACTTGTTTGAAATTTCGCTGACTATATTAGTATTAGAAACTATTGCAACATCATTACGATTGATGGTTGTGCAAGCATATTTACTGGTTCATTAATTGCTGCGAAGTCAAAATTTTAGGAATTAGGAGACTAAATGAATTGAAAACTAGAACTTGCGTGGCCCTAAACTTTGTTTTTTTCTTGATTTTTGGGAAAGAAAAGTCAAATTTCATTTGTTGCGAGAGCTTCCAGGCACTGCATAAGGCTTTTTGTATTCATTGCAAAAATTGGTTTATTTTGATGATTTGAAGTTGCAATGCAGTCCTTTCGTCGTTCAAGTTCGACTCATTGGAGATAAATAACCCTTGCAATTAAAAAACTTTTGGATGAATAGAGAAGAAAAAAATCCCTGGATGATGTAACTTTTTGAAGATAGGTTTATTAGTCCATTTTATCCATACTACACTGACACAATTCCTAAAATGTTCAGGTTGCATTTTGTGTTTTAGTCCTTGCACATGTTCTCTTGGTGAAAGAATAAGTTATATGTACAAATGTCGTTTATTTATTTGCTCATTCTACCGAGTCATGATTTATTTTTTGCATGTGCAGATGAACTTGCAATTGTTAGCAGGATGTTATTTGCAAAACAATCAAGCATACTCTGCATATCATATTCTAAAAGGTGGTATACATCGATTTTGCCAACTGGCATCTTGTTATTGACTTTTGATCATGTTAATTATGTTTATGCACTTTTAGTTTCTGTTTGTATTACTTTGGCACCATTATTGATGAAATGATGTTGCTCATTTATGCACCTTTCTTATTATTTGTCCATTATTATTTGAAGGAACACAAATGGCTCAGTCCCGCTACTTGTTTGCGATATCATGCTTTCAGATGGATCTTTTAAATGAAGCTGAAGCAGCGTTATGTCCTGCTAATGAGCCTAGTGCAGAGGTATAAGTGACATTCTTTGCAGAGAAAGCAATTTTCTTGCGTCATTGTTGAAAATGCATTTTGACAGATAAAAAGGAGTTAAAGATTGTCATTATAATTTGACATAAAATCTATGTGAAGATAAAAATAGGTTCACATAGTTTCATTGATTTCAAAACTCAAATACCTCCTGGCAGATGATTTTTTTTTTTTTTTTTGTGTCTGTTCAAAATTTTCATTTAAGAGTGCTGCCCTCCAGGTTTTTGTCTGTGTTTGTTGACGTCCATTTGGAGATGGGGATGTCCTTTTCATCATTCCCTGTTTTCTTCATGCAGGTTCCAAATGGTGCAGCTGGCCAGTTCCTTCTTGGACTTATTTACAGGTTTTTTTTTACTGCTTTCATCTAAATAGTTTTATAATTCCCTTAACCCTGTTGCCCTTCGCTTAGTAGATTTTAAGTGCAAGTTAGAGATGTCCTTTCTGGGTTGTCTTCGTTATTATCGTGGCTGTTTTTTGAGATGGATTTGAACTTTTATGCCTTAAAGTGTAGATTCTCTTTTTTTTTTTTTTGGCTAACAGAATAGAATGCCAAGAAAAAGGGTTAAGATATTGCTACTTTCTCTGTCACCCTTCGCTTAATAGCAGCTTGCTTGGCATTGGTATGAGAACTTGTGGAGGAAGTGGTAGAATTGTGTTCATGTTTGAGAGTTTTATTGGATACTGAATTCTTGTTTGCCTATTTGTTTCTTTTCTGAAGTTGTGGAATTTCAGATCTATCACGCAAAACATTGTATTCGAAGTTTTCTTGAAAACTGTACTTAATACCTTCTTGAATGGGAAATGTATGACGTGGTTCATAACTAAGTGTATATCTGGATCTTCTGTAAATCTTATCTATCAAAGTGCTTTTGGCTTAGGTATACTGATCGAAGGAAAAGTGCCATCCATCACTTCAAGCAGGCTTTGTCTATAGATCCTTTACTCTGGGCTGCATATGAGGAGCTGTGCATATTAGGTCCGTTCATTAAATGCCCATGTTGATGTTAATTATTTTCTCGCTTAAATTGGAAGATGTTATTGTAGTTTGAGAAATATAGTTTGATTTTCTCATTGCATATGTTTGATTTCATATTCTACACTTAATTTATTTCGATGCCTTTCTTGTTTATATATGTTCATCTTAATACAAGTAAAAGTCTTATGTTGTAGGTGCTGCTGAAGAGGCAACTGCATCTTTCGGTGAAGCAGCTGCTGTTTGCATTCAAAAGCAGTATGTAAACCATGCACTGGCTTCCCTGAATTTGCAAATCTCCAATGAGGATCGCGATGTACTCTCTGCGAAAAACTTTGTCTCAGAAGATGTTAGTCCAAGGCAGTTGAAGCATGCACAAGGCAATAATCTAAGAGATATTCCTGGAGCTGCAACATTTGGAGGATCTGCTCAGCCTTCTAATGGTGGTCCTCCAAACTTACCATTTTATAATACTCCTTCACCAATGGCTGCACAGGTATGAAAATTTGAATTGCATTAAATCTAAAGGTCTGGGGGAAGTTTAAAGTAATTCCATTTTCCTTTCTCTTAAGGCTTGAATCTATAAAGCAAGTTAATATGATTCCTTTTATCTTTTCTTAAAGCTTTTACCAGAATGTTTCTAATCTTCTGCTGTAATCTGAAAATGCATCATCACTTATTACTTCTGTTTTTGGAAAATTATAATTGTTTATATCAGGCAGTGTACAAAATTTCACTGTTGTCTTTATGTTTATTTGTATAACTTTTCATAAATGTTGATTTTCATGTGGATTGCCTCTTCTAGTTGTAAAAAAGTTACAAGATCCTTTCTATTTGACTTATTTCTTTGAATATATTATTTTGCTCCTGGTACCTTTCCTTAAGGTGGTTTAGTCATGTGCTATGGAGACCTCCAGGTGCTTCAATGAGGAAATGTGAGAGTTAGGTAGTAGAAAATAGAAAGAAAGGAAGAGTTAGGCCTAAGATCACTTGGAAAGATATAGTTTCCAAGGATAGATTGAGGCAAATCTTGCCTGGATAGAGAGTCATGGAGATGGAGAATTCATATAGCCGACCCCATCTAGTGTGAGATTAAGGCTCAGTGGTTGTTTTTGTTGCTCCTGGTATCTTTCCGAGAGATTTTATGTGACAAGGCAGCTTAAGTTTTAGGATAGTTCCAATGTTATGCCAATTTCCCCCTTGTGGCTAGAGAAGCAAGATCCCACCCTCATTTTACATGTCTACATTTTGCTTGAATGTTTGTCTTTGTTTTAAATCGTCATTTCTTTTATCTGAGCCCTATTTATAGTTTTTATGGTTTCCAGTGATCTGAAATGGCAGACATGCGTTTTCTCTAGAAGGAACTCCTGTCTCCTTAATTCTTATCTTTTCCCATCTGCATACTTATTTTATTGGTTAAAATGTTTGTTACTATTTAAATTTATGTTCAGAATGTACTCCTTTGTTTGAATATGCACAAAGTCTGTAATTGACATGCTGATTACATGCTTTAACTTCATTCTCGTTTCTTTTGGTATATTATATTATTTTTGCACTTATGTATCGTAGAATTTGTTTGCTTTGGTTTTCTATTCTTCGTTTAATATCAATTCCATTAAACTTCTTTATATGGTGTGTATCTTCCAGTAGACACTTCCATCATTGGTCTGAAATCCTTGACATTTTGCAGTTGTCTGGTATTGCCCCACCACCTTTGTGTAGAGTTGGACAGCCAAATGGTCCAAATCCTAGCTCCCTGGGTGCTGATAATTCTTCAAAGTCAGTTGTGAACTCTAATATTCAGGCCCCTAGAAGAAAATTTGTTGATGAAGGGAAATTACGGAAGGTTGAAACTTGCTATTTCATTTGGTTTCTCAGTTTCTTGTCTAATATGTCATTATCTTTTTCTGTGTTTTTATGTTTTCTCGATTAGAAAATGTAAATATGTTTTTTTAAATCTCGATAGCATAATGCTGTTATTCTAGTCTCTTATTCATTAGTACATTTGTAAGACATGAAAATTGAAGATTATGCAAATTATTTTAGGGTATTGTAGGGATGCCTTAGGGGAAATGGGCTTAATTAGCATCTATGTTTAGTTAGAAGTTGCATTTAAAGTTACGGACACTAGTATACTAAAGAGGGTTACACCATTATTTTATCTCAAGTGTTTTTATACCTAATGGTAACGCCATTTGATATTTATCTACATCTTCTAGGCCTCCTGTTCCTTTTCTTCAATGAGTTACCTAAGTTGCACCTCATTTATTTATTTTGATTGTTTCAGATCTCTGGGAGGTTATTTTCTGATTCTGGCCCTCGACGAAGTACAAGACTCGCTGCTGAAGCAGCAGTCAACTCAAATACAATTGCCACACAGGCCACAGGAAATGGAATAAACAACTCTTCTAAATATCTTGGTGGTTCTAAATTCAGCTCTATGGCACGTTCAGTTACAGTTCGTAAAGGACAGTCTTGGAGCAATGAAAATTGTGATGAAGGTGACCATTTTTCTTGCATTCACTTATTTGAGGAGCGATGATATATTAATATTGATAGTTACCTCATATGGATTTATGCAATATTTTCTCTTCTGAAACTGTAATGGCATGATAAAACAAGTGGTAGTAGTGTTATTGTTAGTCAACCTAGCTTTATTCTCCAATGAAGCTGCTATTTCCTTGAGGCTTGAAGTTATAAGGTTGCTTCTAGCTGAACTTTTAAGCAATCATTCCACAACACTGTCATAGAAATGGAGGGATTATTGGCCCACTTTGCAGTGTGAGCAAAAGTTTCATGTTGTATCTATATCTTATTTGTACATTTTGAATGCACCTATGTTTAAATGCTCTTTTCTTTTTGCAACTGTTGTCTTTTTTTCTTGCATTATGCTTTCCAGCTTGTGGGTTCTTGATCACTACTTATTGAAGTCTTGATTTTTACTTATTGAAGTCTTGATTTTTTTTTCTTTTTCTTTTTTCTTTATTAAGGGATACGCAATGAGACTTTTGACGATTCACGTCCAAATACTACAATAAATTCTAGTTCTTCACCCTCTGTTGATGTGAGATTTCTTGAATCTGGAGGAGTATCTGTATCGGCTGGTGGAGTTATGATGAGTGCTTCAAGGGTCTTAAATGGTGCTTCAGAAATATTGGGCCTTCTGAGATCTCTTGGAGAAGGCTACAGACTTTCTTGCTTGTACAGGTGTCAGGTATACACAGCTGGTTGTGGAAAAATCCTGAGTTACTCTTTTTTCCTGGATTATTTACTGACTTTCAAAGGTAATTCTTATTATGACAGGATGCACTCGATGCCTATACGAAGCTACCTCACAAGCATTATAATACAAGCTGGGTGCTTTCCCAGGTATTATCAATTGTCGGACTTTACCATGCAGTGGTTTTGCACACTATTGCTAACTTATCTGCATGTGACATACTACTTGACATGTTATGTGTTATATCCAATTACAGGTTGGAAAAGCATATTTTGAATTAGTAGATCATTTGGAAGCTGACAGGGTTTTTAGTCTTGCCCATCGAGCATCACCTTACAGTTTAGAAGGGCTTGATATCTACTCGACTGTTCTTTATGTGAGTATCGTTAGAGGTTTTGCTAAAATAGCTGTGTCATCGTTATTCTATATCTGGCTTGCTGAATTAACACTTCTGTGATAGGTTCATAATGATGATGATAAAGTGTCATTTGGCACAACCTTTGAGCATTATCTTCATCTGTGGTACTTCCATTTACATTACCAATTCATTGCTTAACTGGAAGTTATTCTTATATTGGTTGCAGCACTTAAAGGAGGAAATGAAATTAAGTTACTTGGCTCAAGAACTGATATCAACTGATCGCTTGGCTCCTCAATCTTGGTAGTGTTATGCCCATTGCCAAATAATATTTTTGATCCTTATTCTTTCAGCTCTCACAATATATATAGTTGTTACCAGCTTAGTGTACCCTTGTGGAATAATGCACCTTCTTTTCTCTAATTTATTTGTATTTTTACAGCTTAGCTCAGATAGCCATTGTAGTTGTCAATCTGATACAATTTTTTCCCTCTTTATATATTTTGGCCATTCCCTTAGATACTCCTTACTTGAACCTTCTTTTCTTTCTTTTTTTTTTCCCCTCTTTTTTATGAATGTCTAAAAACTCTAGACTTCATGCTCAGAACACAAAGGATAGGTGTTTGTTATTCTGTCCTTTGACCTCTACTGAGTAATATACTTATTTCAGCAGCTTCTTTGGGATTGTGCATCTCTTGCAATGATGCTTGCATTTTGCTATTCATAGGTGTCCAATGACCATCACTTGTGGCATTGATTGCATCTATAAACATCGCTAGTACTAAGCTTAAAGCAAAATTAAAGATTTCGATGCTTTAATTGGTTGCCTTTGTGTTTAAAGTTGTTATTTGTCATCAGCTTCATGTTTCCTCACAACTTTCTTTCCATTGGAAATGTAGGTGTGCCATGGGAAATTGTTATAGTTTGCAAAAAGACCATGAGGCTGCCCTGAAAAATTTTCAGCGGGCTGTGCAGCTTGATGCAAGATTTGCATATGCTCACACTCTTTGCGGCCATGAGTATGTTGCTTGGTTTTTCTCCCACTCCAAAAATCATGATTTAACTAAAACATGAAATTTCTGAAGAGTGGGAATTTTCTGTATCTTGACATTTGCTTTAGACTTGATTAATATATATTTTCCATACTCAACATTTTGCTGCAGATATGTTGCCTTAGAGGATTTTGAGAATGGAATTAAGAGTTACCAGAGTGCCCTAAGGATTGATGCTAGACATTATAATGCTTGGTATGGACTTGGGATGGTCTATCTTCGGCAAGAGAAGTTTGATTTTGCTGAACATCACTTTCGAGTGGCTCTTCAAATAAACCCACGTTCTTCTGTCATAATGTCTTACCTTGGAACTGCTTTGCATGCTTTAAAGGTGGGAACCTTGAAATGCACTTTATGTTGAAATGTCTGAATGTGCAATGCTTAATTGATAATCTATCTACTTTTGCCTGAATGTGCTTTATATGGCGTGACAGAGAGAAGCTGAAGCTCTGGAGATGATGCAGAGAGCTATCTTAGCTGATAAGAAAAACCCTCTTCCCATGTATCAGAAAGCCAACATACTTGTGAGCTTGGAAAGTTTCGAGGAAGCTCTGAAAGTCCTTGAAGAGTTGAAAGAGTATGCCCCTCGTGAAAGCAGTGTATATGCTTTGATGGGTAAGATCTATAAGAGGCGTAACATGCATGAGAAGGCAATGCTACATTTTGGTGTCGCTCTGGATTTGAAACCATCTGCAACTGATGTTGCTACAATTAAGGTGATCAACTCATTTCACTTGAAATTCTTGTGGTTTGAACATGAACACGAACACCATAAGCAGCAAAACTAGATGTAGGACCTGGCATACATAACCTTGGACTTGTTTTCTTGAGGAATGTGTTGGCCACAGTAGGAACCTTCTGTTCTAGAAAATGCTTACCTTCTACGTTCCCCAGCATTTGTGTGAAGCAGATGAATTGCTTGAATTTATTCATATCATCTTGCATTTTCATTAGCTTTACAGAAGCTTAAGTTCTGATGTTTTCAGTTTTAATAAGCACAAAATTTGGCTGCCATATATTCTGTTCCATATTTATTTTATGTTTATATTTTAACAGGCGGCCATTGAAAAGCTGCATGTACCGGATGAATTAGAGGACAGCTTGTAGAATTTTTACTTTTGGAAATACACGAAAAAGAGCTCGCCAAAGTTTCTGGCTCAGAACTTTTGGTCCCAAAGAGGTCCCTTGCTTGTGCTTTCGACTGTGGTGAATAAAATTACAATCGTTGATGCATTTTCTACGTGGATGCCCCTTCTAGTTGGCAGGCCATCCAGAAGTAACTTTGGTTTCATCGGTTAAGCATGCCGGCAGAGGTGATGAGGCGTCAAAGATCCCAGAAACTGCCATCTTTACTAGTAGATGTGTTGTTATATCAGAAGGGGAAATTGTTGTATGATTCACAAATGTAGTTGTTAATAGCTGTATTTTATTGTTATCTATGGACCACTAAGTCCAAATTAAACTCATGGGTTCTGGCTCATTGCTCGAGTTTTTGAATCTCCAAATCCTTAGGTTGACGAGAATGTAATCGGTTTTGTTTTATTGACGAAAATGTCATTGAATTTCTGTGCTTGTTGCCTTCGGAATAGAAATCTTCATGTTTTCTTTTTCTTTTTTTTCCTTTTGTTTTTCCTTGACGCCATGGATGGGTAGAGGCTCTGGATCTAATGATGCAGATTTTTTTCATTAATTTTTTTCTTTATTTTTTGCACCTAAAAGAAAAAATTTGAACCATTAAATTCTGATCCTCAATTTCGCATTCGAATCTATTACCTAGTTAGAAGGGCCTGAGCTATGGTTGTGAGGATGGTAGACTAGTGGTGAGATTTTTCTTTTTGGAAATTAAAAAAAAAATGGTTCTTAGAGCTTCTACAATGAAGAGTTTTAAATGTGGTTTTAATGTGGGTAAGAGTCCCATCATATAAAGTGGGATTTTTTGAAAAAACACATTTGATAATGAGTTCTATTTTAAATGGCTCGTAATTTTTTTTATGAGCCATTTATTTATTTTTTACAAATTTTATAATTTTTTATGATCTACTATTATTGATCACATATAAAATAGGACTAGAGAAATAAATCCACACTTCATGAAAATTTCACAATGATTAAAAACAAAATGGGACTACAGAAACGGACCCTCCCTACGATTTTAAGCACCGTTATAGATGCTCTTAGACTTCTTCATATTAGGTGGGGCCGGACTTCGCAAGAAACCACCAAGTGAGTGCCGCGGTCATTCATCTCTCTTATTCAAGAATTTTTTTTTCCTTTATAAATAATAATAATAATAATAATAATAATAATAAATGCATGCATGATCTACGACCAGAACTAACAGCGAGCAAATTTCGGCAAATCTAACACGATTATAATTTATAATTCAATTCAATTATTTAATTTTTAGGTTCGATTTTAATTTTAAAGTGTTAATTATTTTAGTTCGGTTTGACTTTAAAAATCAAATCGCATGCAAATCAAGCTAATTGAATAGTAGAGAATAATATTTTTTAATTATATAATTAAAATTATTTAAAAATTTAAATACTGAATCAAAATACCTTAATTAACCGAGATTTTAAGATTACATATATGTATATATATAGATGGGAATTCTTAGTTAAAATCAAATTTTAAAATTTTCATGTTTAATTTATATATGTACATCTAAAATTTCAAATAACTAAAATATTTTAATACGGATAATTTATTTTGTATACAATTCAACTGAATTTTTATTTGATTATTGCTGTTTGATATAATTTCTTAATCGAATTCACTGATTACATCCCAAATAAGAATTAACTCTACATCCCTATTGCACAAAAACCATACAATCACGACTATTATAAGCATGTTATGTTATTTCATAGTAGGTTTGGATCAATTTATGAATCAAATTAATTGGTTTAGATGGTTTTTAAATCGAGTTTAAATTAAATAATTTTTCTGAATAAATTAATTTCAAATTTACTAATAGAATAAAAATGGCGGATGGTGTAAAAAAATAAAAAAAATCTACCATTTTCACAGTAGAAATGAGATATTGTAGTGCTTAAGAGAAAGGGACCGCTGTACATTGTCCTGAAAATGATTCCTAGTGTACTGCAATTATTCTTTATTATAATCACACCCAATCAATTACATACACAAATTTCACACTAAGAAACAAAATTATATATAATAAAACGAAAATTAATAACTTTTTAACGTTAAATTACAATCGGACTTATCCCGATCCGTCATATTTTATTAAAATTTAACATTTTATTTTATCAATAATTATTTAGATCATAACTTTTATATATATAAATTATAAAATTTCAAGTTTAAATTTCGGTGAGTCTGAATTAAGATCGGAGAGTTTCAACCATTTTTTCGGCCATAACTCGCAGGCCCGAGCTAATAAAGAAATCCAAGTCTTCAATTTTCCAACCGTGGGGAGGCTCAACTTCATACATCCACTCAATCTCACAGCCATTTTCTTTAGGTAAGACTTTCACAGTTGACAAATACCCAAAAAAACCAACATTAGAATCTATACTAGAATAGCAAAAGACCATGTCTTTTGGGTCAATAGATAATAATTTCTGCTTGGTCCAGTTCATTACCTCACCATTATCAACTGGTGTCTTGAACCCAGCACAGTAACGGACGCAGCCTGGTTGGCCTGAAATGCCTTCAACACCAAGGCAAGTGGTGAGAGTTGGAAACCACCTGTTTAACCCAAAGAAGTCTTCTAAAAAAGGCCATACTTTATCTGCCTTAGCACCTGTTAGCTCTGCTCTTGCCTTGCCTTGCCATTTTGACACATCTTTTGCCATTAGTTTGTTAATTTAGGAGAAGAAAGTTGTTTAGTATTTTGTTTGCCACTCATGTGTGATATAAAGATCAATCAATTGATTGATTTATATAGAGTCGTAGGAAATTCATACACCAGCAGATATTTTATAACTTTTTTTCTTATTAAATAATATAAAAATTAGCTTAGTAAATAAAGAGTACAAATATGTCGGTGTGCATATACGTGATCATTACGTGTCTTGATTCAAAAAATCTTGTAAATTTAAATATTTTTTTTTTCAAATTTGTTCCCCATTTATCCCTTTTGAGTGCATTAGTGAACAGCTTTGAATTAGACTAACCGACTAACTAAATTTTAAAAACTAATTTAAGTATATATAACATTAATCATGATGAACTCGAAGCAAAATATCAAATGGTGCGGAGTATATTTCACATCGATTAATTATAAAATGATATTACTCATTATAATGGTATGTGTAATTTTGTCATTTAAAACTAATTTTTGAGGTAAGTTAAACACAATTTTATTTTTTTAATATTTTACAAATTTCGCATATGCTCAGTCATAAAATGTGTTAATTATATTGCATGTAGATTAATTATAAAATAATAGTACTTTTGATAATAATATGTACAATTGTCTCTGTTAAAACTAAATTTTGAGATAAGATAGGAGCAAAATTTTAAAGTTATACACTTCGTACAGTAGTATGGACATTTAGCCAATAAACTTGGCTTGTATGCCCAATTTAGGTTTCATTTACTGTTCTTTTCTCTGTTGACTGTTAATTTTTGAAGG
>CANXYI011246086.1:0-10522 GCA_948208565.1 Hura crepitans | reverse complement strand
TATTTTATCTATTCATAAGTCCCATTATCAAAGACTGTTCTAGTTCATTAAATTTCTTTTTATTATTCAGGTCCACCTAGATAGACGACTCTTTAAGACACTGGATAACAAGAAAATTCAAAGTTGTGTAGTGGCCCATATTTTGGACCTCGATAGCTGCACTACCTAGTCTAATAGTAGGGATCAGTTTATAGGAACCTCCCAATACCAGATAATAAGGATAGCGGGGTTCAGTCTATGGACCTCTCAATATCTAAAAATCAACATGAGGCAATTCTAGTGGATAGCAGGGATTAGTCCCATGGGACCTCCCAATATCCATAATTAAGTAAGTGGGTAGTAAGGATCAGTCCCATTGACCTCCCAATACTTGAGTGTACTGGGCCAAATATAAGGACCTCGGTAGCTACACCCGCTTATATAATCACACTGATAAGGCCCAAAAGGACCAATACCTCTAACAACTACAAATCCCTAGTTGATTGGTCAACCCATCCAGTAGGTATCTAACTATTAGGCCAACTATCTCTTAATTAATTTTTATTTAATTATAGATCAATTATTTAATTTATTTCTAGGTGATCAATATATAATTATAAGTCATTTTTATCAGTTTATTTTTCACCGGACAGTTATGGATCACTTTTAATAGACAGTTATAGGTCTTTTTATGTTCATTTCATGCCACTATCATAAGTCATTTTATGTGTCCATTTCATGTCCTTGTTATTAGTCATTTCTATAAATACATTTTTCATAACCCAGTTACGGGTTCATTTTATTTTTGGGGACACAGTTATAGGTCAATTGCCACTATTTATTTGGAACTTTCTCATGCCATTTTAGGCCATATTGCCATGCCATTCTAGGCCACATGTGATATCAAACTATTCATCCATATATGTCAACAATATGGATCATAAATTATCATTAAACCAATTACACCAAGTGCTCAGATTACATACCACTTTTCAAGCTATTTTAGGTCACTTTTAGGCCAATTTAAGTACTTTTCTGTCATGCCATTTCCATACCATTTCTTACCCCAAATTATTACCACATTTACACTACTTTTATTTACCATACATTAAGCTATATTTATTCACATGTTCACACACATTTCATGCCATATACATGTCACACACCCTATGTACCCCCCCCACACACATGTATACATACCTTACCATATATGCCATGCCATGATACATCAAGCATACCTCTCGGCCATATCATAATCATGCACACACATGCATTTTTCTCATTATTTCCACATACACACACCCATATTCATGCTACATCAAATTTCTCATCATGTCCATCATGATTACATGCCATATCATTATTCACATGCCATGACACTATGACTATACCTCTCAACCTTTTAAGGATCATGCACATACATACACTTTTCTTACCAATTTCACATACAAACCATCCTTTTTACATACAAGCAACATCACTCTAAGCTTATACCAACATTCTATACACGTATATGATCAGTTCAACATTTCCATAAACCATTTGATGACAATTCACATCCACACACATCATGGTATGCTAGAATTGTATCAAATTCACATACCTAAATCAATCTTGAATCCTTTCTCACACTTTGGATGGCTTAGTTCCTTTGTTTGCCATGATTTTACCTTAGACCTATATAACACCATTCCTAACTTAGAAAATCCATAGAAAATAACACAAGGCTCCAATTTGAAATCTAAAAATATGGTAATTCTTAGAATAGTTGGGACTATAAAAAATTAAAATAAAAAGTAAGAAATCACCACTTACACCGTAATTGAATTTTCAAGCCACTATATGTATAACTCAAGCTTGGGGCAATTTTTCCCACTCTATGGATAGCTATGGAGTCTAAAAGCCTTATGGATAATTTTTTTGCATATTTTTCATGATTTTTAGTAGGGATTTTATGGGGAATTAAGAAGAAAAAGAAGCAAAAATGGAGGGAGGAGGCTAGAAATGGCGTCAGCGGCCAAGGGAGGGAGAAGGGTGGAGGAGATAGTGGAGGGGATAATTTGGCAAAAGAGTGGAAGTCCATATGGCATGGGGGTACTTATATGAGTAAGTGGGTGGCTTGGGTGGTGCTTGAGTGACTCGAATAACTCGATTTTTAGTTGTAACTTTGGAAAATTTTAAAAATTCATTTAGACTTCCAAAAATTATTACATCTATTCTAAAAATCCTTGATTGGGCTCATTTAGGGCCTCATAAAATTTCACATCAAAATTCCATAGGCAAGTCGGTTCACTAATTTCTCAAAAAATTGAGAAATTCTAAAAAATTATCGAAGGACCTCAAAAAATTAAAATTCCTTCACCAGTTTTAGGGTATGATATTTTTAGGTCTGTTCGGGCACATCCTAGGTCATTCCCAACCTAAGTCTGTCTAAGGCCACAATTCATTAGCTTATTGCCCAAAATAAATTATTTGTTCTACTAAATTTTTAAATTTATTTGTTTTGACTATTTTCTGGCCCTTTAAAGTTTCATAACCAGTATGCCTTTTCTCGAGCCCCACAAAGGTGTCTTGGCTTCCTAGGAGCACTATTTGAGTCCTGGAGGTACTATTCATGAAGCCTCGATTTATGAGTATTACAAAGAAAAGACTAGCAAACAAGCTGTCTATGAGGTTAAAATCTCAACCCAATTTGCATCTTATCAAATCCTAGCCCAAAAGATCCAAGCAATTTGACACCTTAAATTTATCTCCTTTTAAATAAAAATAAGAAACCTTCTGCTCTTGTCACCTATGATCTTCCATAACGCTACCTTAGATTATTTTCAGTTAACATTCATAACTTAATAAACCTTAGGATTAGCTTCACAATTAACCCTATGGGCATATATGAAGTTCATTGAAATCAATCTATCATTTTCTAGACTAAACTCTTGACATAACCGATCAAAATCATCGTAAGAGGGGATTTGATTTGGTAATGCCAGCTAGGTCTTAAAAACTCTTTTTCACACCAATGTTGAGCCTAATGCCATTCTTTACTTTCACAAAAAAAAGGGGAGGTCTCAAAATAATCATTTAATCAAAAGGGCAACCCTACACTGGTGGCTTTCTCCTGTACGAAGTTCTTATTGCATAAAAGGGTCAAGTTCCCCGAATAACCCCTTGGAAATGTTATAAGTTCAAGAATCCTTTTTTTTATAATAGAGAAAAGCTGGCATTACCCATGGACATGAAAAGTCTTAAGCAAAAACTTACACCAAGTTAAGTCATCTCTAATTGTATCAAGGTTGTAAAAAGTTCAGTAATCCTATTCATCAATAGGGTAGACACCTTAAAAAAATAAGAAGAAATAAAATAAAAGTAACGATCCTTGTTAGGTCGAAAACCTTTTGAAATAGTCTCGGCAAAAGGAATTAAGAGAAAATATTCAACCATGAAGAACCTAGTGGTAGGTTGATAATAGGAGTTTAGCATAATGAGGTCCAAGATGTTTAAATATTGAAATTAAGCAAACCAAGTTTAATTACATTGAATCTCTTTGTGATAATTATTTTTGTGCACATGTGTTGCCAAATGGCAAGCTACATCATGCAAAATAACCAAAAATCCTTTTTCTAAATTATTACCCCATTACCTTATCGTTTATCATACCACCAAACCTCATCAAATAGATTTTACTTATAGTTCTTGAATAACCAACTTTCATGACAATGACAACATGATTGATCTTCAACAAGAATAGGTTATGTTGGTAAAAGTATACCATTCAAAGATCAAACATCAGAGCATAAAAATCTTTGCAAGTAGCTTCATTTTAAAAGGAAAAAAAAGAAAAGAGAGAGAAGAGCCTACTAGTGTGAAAACCTTCCTTCAGGAAGGCGCATTAGGCAAAAGTCAGGTAGCCCGCTAGTGTGAAAAGCTCCTTCGGGAGGTATATTAGGCAAAAATTAGGACACAACCCACTAGTGCAAAAACCTTCTTTAGGGGGTGCATTAGGCAAAAGCTAGGGTAAATAAAAGACTTAAAAAAAGAAAAGAAAAAAAGAAAACAAAGAGAAAAAAAGAAAAAGAAAAGGAAAGTAAAAAGTGTTTTAACAGTCTGTAGGGCAGTAGGTGTGACACCCCCTACTAGATTCCCAAAGAAACCTGATAGGCAATGCACTTCCCACTAGGTCACCCATTCTGAAATTATTTTAGACCTGCACTCATTAACACTTACAGAATTTTTTTTATTATATGGGCAGATGTTGCCTAGATTCCCATCTATCACTTAGACATTATCGTTTAGGACCTATTTAACTTAAAAATCCATTTGCTAGCCAAATATAGGTTTTACAGAAATTTGGGCAGCACAACAGCTACTCGGGTGACATTCTAAAAATTTTGACCTATGAGAAACACTTCTAATAACCTCAATTACATCACCTGTCACCCTCTAGATCCTTTTGGTCCTTTATTATCATTAATATATCACTCACAGACATTCAATTAGCACACAGGGCCTTAGGTCTAAAAACATCAGAATCAGACAGAAAGTAAACATTCAAATGAAAGCCCTTGTTTATATATGCCTGATTACACTTATAATTATAGACACTAATAGCTTCTAAGCTAGCTAGACCCATAACCTACAGTATTTACATGAGTTCCTACTGAAACCATTACAAGTACAAAATCTTATACCCTTCAATGCCTCTACTACTACATTATATAAAACTTAAGGCTGGACTGCTACTTGCTATTACCTGCGTAACAAAACACTGATACGTTGAGTATGAAACTCAGTGGTGAATTTAATATAATAAAAACATGTCAATGCAAGCATACATATGAATCAGACATGACATAGATAAATGAATGCAATATATACTAGCCATGTTGCAAAATAATATTATATTATTAACTAGTCTCTTGATTCAATCATTTACACTTATGCCCTTCTTATACTGTCATTAATTTTAGTGTTATTATTAGCTATCATCAGGTGAAGTATTTAGTTGATTGAGTAGGCCTGGCTAGATAAACTACACTTTCAAACACTGGATCATGAGAGAACTCAAACTGTGTAGTGGCCCTACATTCTAGACCTTAGGCTTTGTACTAGCCCTAGTGCAATGGCCCATTTTGTAGACCCCGACTGCTATACCGGCCTGGTTTGATGAACAAATAGTAATATCAACAACATAGTACAGTGGCCCATCTTGTGGACCTCGACTATTGTATCAGCTTGGTATGATAGATAGACAAATGTCATCATCATAACATAGTGTAGTGGCCTATCATAGTGTAGTGGCCTATCTTGTAGGCCCTAATCATTGCACCAGCCTGGTCTAATAAATAGACATTTATCCAGTAGTTGCAAATCCCCAATTGATCGATCAACCCATCTAATGGGTGTCTAACTAATGGGCCAACTATCTTTAATTTACATGTCAATGCAAACATACAAACCATCAAAATCATGCATAACCAATATCAAATTAGGTTTGCAACAAAAATTCCTATGTAATACATGTTTAAGTTAGAACTTCCATAGGCATGTATAAGACAATTCACATTCAAAGACAATATGGCATGCTTTTATTCAATCAAGTTCACATACTTATGCACACTTTAAGGCTTTTCCCACACTTTAGAATAGCTAATTCCTTGGTTGAACATCATTCCTTCTATGGCTTACATACACACCCATCTAGCTTAGAAAATTCATGAAAAATCCCACAAGCCTCAAATTGAAAATATAAAAGCATAGGTAGTCGTAGAATGATGAAATCCCTCTAGAAATAAAATAAAAAAAATGAAAGAACACACATACACCAAGTTTTGAAATTCTTGGCACCTTTTATGCACATTAGGCCTTTGGTGAATTTTCTTGGCTTCTATGATTGCCTATGGTATCCCAAGCCTTTAAGGATTAATTTTTACCTAATTAATATGATTTTTGGTGGAATTATTGGTGGGAATGGAGCTTGAATTGAATAAAAAATAGAGGCGGCAAAAGGGAAAAGGCATCGATAATAGAAGAGGAGGGAGGAAGGAAGAAAGGTGGGTGGAGGGTGAGATGGAAATAAGAGTCCATGTGGAAATGAGAGAGGTATTTATAGTGGTGAGTGGGTGCCTTGGATGGTGACACATGGCACTCGAGCACCCCAAAACTGCTCGATTTCATCTGTAACTTTGGATAATCTTTAAAACTCATTCGGGCCTTAAAAAATTATTACATTTTTTCTAGAAATCCTTGATTGGGCTTAATTATAGACCTATAAAATTTCACAACAAAATTCCATTAGCAAGTCAATTAACTAATTCCTCAAAAAATTAGAAAAATTGAGAAATTTCAAAAAATTTCCAAATGACCTCAGAAAATTAAAATTCCTTCACTAATGGTCTCAATGAAATTTTTGACCTTCATGTATGGTATTTTCAAGTCTATCTAGGCATGTCTTGGGTCATTCCTAGCCCAAGTCTATATGAGCTTACGGTCCACTAGATTTTGGCCTAAAATAATTTATTAGCTCTGCTAAAATTTTTAAATTAAGTTTTTTTCATCATTTTATGGCCTATCAAATTTCATGACTAGTGTGCCCCTTTTTGAGCCTCATAAAGGTGACCTAGCATTTTGGGCACCCTTTTCGAGCCTCGAGGGTATTGTTCATAGAGTTTCGACTTACAGGTATCATAGCGGGGGTATCACTGATGAATGATAGATTGACCACGTTAATTCTCGATAATCATACACCACTCTATACAAGAACTATTGATTCACTTTAAAATAAAATGGACATTTGCCCTAAAAATAATATAACCCAATTTTTCCTTATAAAGAGTCTAAGGTAAGAGTGATTTCAATGTCAACATTTCGTGCTTGAAAATGCATTCGTAGAAACATTTATTAAGAGAGGCTTAGTACATTTATCATTTGCTTATCTTTATTTAGCATATTAGATATGCACATTTGACACATGCATCATTCATTCACCATCTGACATGAGACATACACAAACATGCACTTTTCATTATATTTTCTATAAACATACATGACAACACATTCATCATTAATAGTTCATACATGCCTTAATGCATACATACCCATTCATCCATGAATTTGACTCATGCATTTAGTTATAAAGTCCTATATTCAATGTTCATGACATATAAATGTATATGATCATGTGCACATAAGCATTAATATTGCACAAACTTATATAGAGTCAAAACAAATTAAGAGTTTATTAAAGCATCCCTATATGTTAGTATCATCACTTATGCATTCCTTTTGAAGGAATTAGGTTCATCTCATACACATTGCAAACATGTCCACACTATATAAATATCATATACATGCATTCACATAATAAATATACATTACATAAGAGAAGGATTCATGGTTGCAAACATACGCATTTCATTAGATATGCATACATACATACATACACATATATAGGGGCCCATCATTTTAGGCATACCCATTAGCATACTCACCCCTCTATACATTAGATCCTTACATCTAACTCATGTCTTCAATTTTCATGTTAGGCATACACACATGCACATAGCATTGTACAAATATTATAGACATTTAGATTTGCACAAGCACTTACACATAGAGATGAACTGAACAAACATATAGCCGCATGATCCATAAAATAGTAAAAAGGATTTTAAATATTGGATTTAACATATAATTTTCTCATCCTTCAATGCAAAAAATAGCTATATAAAGGTTGGGCAAGCGGTGATGATTGTGCAACAAATTTGCAGAGCAATATCTATAGTAGTGAGAAAGCTTGAGGGGATGGGATTTGGGCACGAGGATTCAAGATACCTATAGATGGACTTGATTCTCTTAAAACTCAGATTCAGTCATTCCATGTCAAAAGACATTTGCTCGAGCTTTAGTACTCCTTATATTTCTTTTTAATTAGTTTTATTGTAACATTATACATAGTAGAATTAGGACACTAAAGATTGTATTTCAAAAAGCAGATTATTTATGAAATTGTCGTTTATACTTTTATTTAAAGTTCTCTTTATTGCTTTTTCCTTTATTATTATGCCATGTGAAAAATAACAAATCAACAAATAAGGCATGAAAATAATTAAAAAAGCACTCACACACAATATGCATCAAAGTTACAATTGAGACAAAGTCACTAACACATTTTTACTTTCTTTTGTAGGGGGCATTCTGCATGCAGTTGACTAACCAATTCATAGTGATCGCTTAGCCAAATAGTAGGGCATAAGCTATAAGCTTTCATAAGCTTATAAGAATATTTTTTGATAATTAATATGCAATATAACCAAGCCCACAACATTTAATATGCGACATCACAAATAATGAATAGAAAAATGTCTTTCAGCTATTTGCTCTGCTACAGACGGTGAGGAGAGCAACACATAGTAAATTTGAAAAATCAAATCAACCACTAGTGTAATCTCTCCATCACTACCTAAATCAGATCAACCTCGGGTGCAATGTCTACAATATTGCCTAAATCAAATTAACCTCAGGTGCAATATCTCTAGTGCTGCTTGAATCAGATTAACCTTAGGTGTAATGTATCTAGCACTGCCTAAATCATATCAACCTTAGGTGCAATGTCTCTAACACTACTTGAATCTTATCAACCTCAAGTGCAATGTCTCTATCATTGCCTGAATTAGATTAACCTTGGGTGCAATGTCCCCAGCACTAACTAAATTAGATCAACCTCGGGTGCTATGTCTCTAGCACTGCCTGAATCAGATTAACCTTGATTACAATGTCTCTAGCACTACCTAAATTATATTAACCTTAGTTGTAATGTCTCTAGCACTACCTGAATCAGATCAACCTTGGGTGCAATGTCTCTAGCACTGCCTGAATTAGATTAACCTCGATTGCAATGTCTTTAGCACTGTTTGAGTCAACACCAAATCACCTATTGAACTACAAAAAAAGGGTTGCCCCATAAAGGACACGTCTCTTTTATTTTCAAACTTTAGGCCACCTTACACACATCTTATAGTTACCTCCCCAAAGTTGGGGGCAACTGTAGACACTGGGTTTTGGGGCTCCCAAGTTCGAAGGGCCTATGATGATAACTAGAGATAAGCTCAAACAACAAGGCAAAGAACCTAGAACCTTAGTTTATATGGACCATAATGGTATAAATCTATCCGAACTTGGTGTCTTGAGGTCTGCACTAACCAACCATGGCCCAGCTTAGAATAGTAGGCCTATGGATTAAGGTTTTTCTGGATAAACCAAAGCTTAAGTCTACTTGGACTATAATAAACTCAGTGCAAAACTAGGCCCAAAGCCTATGAACCTCCTGGGTGGACCTAAAGACTAGGTCCGAATGGAATTAGAAACTAAAGTCCATATAGACTTACCACTGAAAAGCTTCTAGAAGCATGATATTCCTACTTGGACTCTAATTCCTAATCTTATCAGGATTTTCCTTCTTCTGGATAGGAGAACAGCCCAAACAACCTATAAATACCCCTTCCAAGGTGCGAAAAAAATTAGAGAGTCCAAACCTACTGTCTCGAGAGTCTAGGCGCTGACTCTGAAGTAAGAATCAATCTTTTAGTTTTAAGCCCTCAATAAAAATCTTTCTTTACAAAACCCTATATTTCTTTTATTGCTTAAAGCTAATCACAAGGTAAGATTTGAGGCCTTATTCTATATTATTCCTTTCATTGGTATTGTTTCCATAAACTAAGGATCTCTCAGGATTAATCGACATGTGAGGTGGTTCTATGTAATTCCACATCGATTGTAGGAGTAGGTTATTATTTTGAATTACTTTGATCATACCTAATTGCCTATTAAAATGATGTAATCATTCTAGAATTGACACTTTAATAGCACGGACTTATCTTAATGCATGCTAAGGTCTATATGGACTTATAAGTTAAATACTTGCATGATCTGACATTCGTGCAGACTTTTGTTCGATAACAGTCTTTCATTTACTTTGTATACTATATTTCAACATATTCTTTTTACCATGTTGACATGCCTAAATGTTATTATCATATTGTGTAACTATTATATTCCTTAAAATGCATATCTATTTATATATATATAAAGTTCAGTTTGAAAGTTGTTAAGGTAGAATTTTGTCATGTGGCATAGTATGGAGTTTTTTTTTACATTTTCTTATTTTACCCTTCTTCCATTTTTTTTAAATTTTAATTATGATTAATTAAGTAATTAATTAATTAATATCATTAAACATTTAATCATAATTAAATAATTAATGTCATTATTTCTTTTTCTTTTTCTTTATATTTAGCTTGCTCTTTTATTGGCTTTGAAAAGCCAAAATTTATGAATATAAATAAGTGGATTTATATATTTCATATTTGCTTGTTTATTTCTCTTATCTCATTATATTATATTCTGATTAGGAAATCATGTTTGAATACTAATAAATTTTCTACGCTACTTTTAGGAAATATTTGTAATTTTATTGAAGGAGAAGTATGATTAATTAAATTTTCACATATAATGAGTATATATATATATATATATATATATATATATATAT
>CANXYI011246065.1:0-18733 GCA_948208565.1 Hura crepitans | reverse complement strand
TATTAGCTAAAAACTAGTGATCTTACATCCTCAAATGACACCGTGTATAGACTTTTTTAACTACCATATGAGCCTATAGGATTACTAACACTAATCTCTAGGTTAAGAGGCTTTGAAACTAAACATCGATCTTGTGCTCATGATGTGCAAACATATGAATGTGCATACCCTAAATCAATTAAAACCAAAATAGATAAATAAAAGAGAAGAAAAGTACTAGCAATGACGTTTAGGTCATTAGCCTCCTCACATGCTCTAAAGGTTTACTATTTAATAGGAGCTTTGTGCTTAGCTCTATGCTTTAATTTGTCCCTTTGAGCTCCGGGTGCTTTCCTTCTTTAATCTCTCTATTATCCTTTAGTAGATGGAAGTGTAAATACCTATCCAACACTAAGTCCCTATAGATAAACACCTAACTTGCTCCTCAAACACTCTACCTTGTATCGCTTGTGAGAAGTTAGGCACTGAGGTATCTTGCCACTCTTAGCTATAGACCCTGGCTTACTAGTAGCATGTGATTACTACTTTCTAGTCAGACCTTTGTTACCCTAAACTGGCTTATTTGTCTAGCCTTATCTCTAGGTCTACTATGAACCCCCTCACTGATTAAACTTTTTGCCTGATTATGGAGTTACACTAAATGCTCTCTACCTTAAAGATATATTCTTATGATGGAATTTTCTCCTCTCTTTTTGTACCTTATATATGGAATAAGACACCGAAACAAGCTATGTGAAGTCTCTAATCTTTATAGGGACCTTCTGGGACTTTATGCCTATATGCAAACCCTTTTCTAACCTCTTACATTTGTCAGCATTAGTGGTTATGGTATGCTTGGCATAACTATTGATCATGGTAAACTCCATCTCATGCTCCCTAAAAAACTTTTACTCTTACTTGAGGTCCATAAACTACTACCTCCTATCATCCAAATAAACTCTATGATATAATTCTTAAGGAATTTTTTAAAGAAGAAATCCCATGTAATCTATTTCTCGATCTTATACTCTATTAGATTTTCCCACCATTTGGATGCCTCTTCTTGCAAGAGTGATGTAGCATAAATTACTTTCACTACTAGGGTGCACCTTATCTATTTCATTATCTTTTATATAATGTTCAACAAGTAGTCTACCTTCCTAGGCTCTACCATGCCTTCTCGCTTAAACTCCGTGGCTCATATCTTTTTAACTCTCTCAATATATGTCTTTTTGAGAGCTAAGGGAACATCTGGCTACTGTGCTAGTTGTGGAGCAGCAACTATAGCCTACCTCAAAAGTTGTAACATCTCATGTAAAAATACTAGTGGAGCTTGTCCTACTGATGGTGCATACCCCATAACACTACACAAAGAATATGTAACTCTAATGACCTTTTGTGCTACAATAGTTAGAGTATAACTCTCAACTTCCTCTTTGTTGTAATGTGCAGAAGCACTCATCTCTTGTATTGGTAAGAGAATAATTCATAAGCCTTAAGATTGTAAAATATGTGATGTACACTTTAGACTCTAAAGCACTCATATAGCAACTAGGAATGCCTAAATAAAATCTTTGATACCACTAAATGTGACACCTCTTACCCGATTCGATTGTCAACTAGTCACCGAGATCGACTAAGGAGTGTGCACACAAATGCATTATTCGAACTCAATCATATATTATATCTTATCCATGTGTTTAAAGTATCCTTTATAAATAATTATATTATGATAAATCTATTAACAAAAACTTTTCAAAAACATGGTCACAATTCACTTTAGAGAATCCTCTATTGAAAATTCAATAGTATAATATCTATATCAAGACACTATCCTAGAAAAGAATATTAACTTACACATTAAAAAAGCACTTCTATAATCATTTTCCTAATTTATATGATCCTCTTAACATTCTAATAACACATAACAACATAAACATATCAATCACAGCCTCAGAAAGAGATATCATCTAACACAAATTATATAAATAAACTTTAAAACATTTTATAAGCTGTAAAATCCAAAAAAGTTTACATTATATACAGTTTATGCCCATTTTCCCTCAATATATCATATGAGTGCTTAACCCTACACAACACATAATTCTAGATACAAAAACCAAAATTATTACGAAAGAACTAGTCTTTTCTCGATAATCTTAAAGTCACGAGGCTTGTGCTCTAACTGTCACTTTACCTATACATCACAAAACAAAGAATGTACTTAGCAATAGCTTAGTAGCATAATGAAACTAACTTATGCATTTATGCCATTATATCAACATGCAAAATATAAATGAACATAATCATTCATTATACACTTTACATACCACATTAACCATCTCATGCTTTAATACATTAACAAAACACAAATCGCACACATAACTCATCATGGGTTATGTAGTAATGCCCTTGTTTTAAAATTATAGGAACAATGCCAGTGGGTTTGGGAAGCATGCCTAGGATGCTGAGTCACTTGCACATAAATTAAAGAAATGACACTAGTCATAAAACTTTGAGGGGCTTTAATCTAATGAAAAAAGCAAATTTTAAAAATTTAGCAGAATCAACAATTCATTTTGGACTGTAAGCTACCCTTTAATGTAATAAAAATTTTATGGGTAGGGATTGACCTGAGATGTGCTCGGACGGACCTGAAAATAGTGGACCCTAAAGCTCATGAATTCCACTGAGTTCATTAATGAAAGAATTTTTGAATTTCGAGGTTATTTGCAAATTCTTGAAATTTTTAATGTTGGCATACAAATCGAGGCAGTCTAAAAAAGCCTTATTGATGGAATTTGGGCACTAAAATTTATGAGCAGGTAGAAGGGATTAAAATATGAATTTAAAAATAAACAGTGTAATTTTTTGAGGTCCTTGTGAATTTTAGAGAATTCTCAAATATTGCAAAAAAAATTGAGACATGTCAGGGTGGTTCAAGTGGCTGTGGACCTAACCCATAAACTTGCTAGCTGGCTTAAGGCTATGCCAAGTGGTAAATCCACTTGACAAGTAGATTTTTCCACTAAATAAAAGGCAAAGATTTCTCTTCTTAATGCCTAGTAGATAACACCATAATAGCCTTAGGAGGGACTTTTGTCTTCTTCCTCTAACTAAAGTTGCAAATTTTGGGTTTCCAAATTTAAGTTAAGATGTTAAAGAGATGAGAGAAAAAGAATCATGGCAAAAGGAGCTCTTAGTTGTGAATTAAAATTCAACAAAATTTTCTAGAAAGAAGCAATCTAGTAGCAGTACCAAAGTTAAGTTCATTGCTTTTCCTTTAGTTTTCATGATGATTTCTTAGCTAGAAGTGCTTCCTAGTGATGCCTAACTTCTGTGAGGACATGTATGGCTTTGTTTTGAGGTAAATTAAGGCAAAGGAGAAGACACTAGGAGGGCTTAAAATAAAGGTTGACAGCCTTTACAACTTTAAGTGAGCGAGGTAAGTGAATTCTTTCATTCACTATATGCCTCTAATTTTTAGTAGCTCTTTTCTTGGTTTGTGAAGGTATTAAGTGTGTGAATTAGCTTAGAAAAGTGATTAAATTGAGGTATGATAGCATAAAATCCAATGGAAGTGATTTACATTATTAATTGATGAAAATAGTTGAGTTTGGTGGAAATTATCTAGTTGGCCAAGAGGTGGCTCTAGTGCTTTAATTGCTTTAATTTATGTGGGAATTGACAATGTATGCATATTTGGCCTGTAATGGATGAATTTGTGAAATGGCATTTAATAAGTGTAGTTTATGCATGGTGGTTTGAACAACTACCTATTGTCGAGACCTATCATGGGGCTTAAACTACTTAAAATGACTTAAATGTCTTGATATGTCTTTGTATAATGTGACAAATGGTAGGCATGAGAATGATAATATGCCTAGTTTAATTGTTATGCCATGAAATGAACAAGGCATGTATGTAAGTGTGGCTAAGTTATTGATTAATGGATAATTGTAAAATGAACACTATGAAAATGCATTATTAATGTTCTTGACTAGTTGTACCTAAATGCTAGTCTAAAGGAAATGCCATGTAAAAGAGGCTAATAGGTATCCCATGTTAGGTGTGCTAATGCTTGATTATGTAAGCATGATTATCTTAAATACATTGGCATAATAAAAAGTAACATGTATACCATAAAATGACATGTAATATAGTCAAGAAATGACATGTAAAATGATATAAAATTTGTCTTGAAATAATGTATGAGAATGGGTTGTAATGTGCCTTTTAAGGGGGTTATAACTTAAAGACTTAATAATATACCTATACTTATGCCTTTCAAGGCTATTGGTTATGATCATATGTAATGGCATTTGAGCTTATAGTTTAGCCTCATAAATGGCCTAGGATTTATTGGCTTAGGGCCTACAATATGGATATACCTAATGGCTAAAACTACACTAAAAAATTAAGTGAAACGAACCTAAAATGCTTAGTAAAAAAACTTAGTCACAATGACCTATAACTGTCCTAAATAACCATTACCTGAACCATTAAATCCTCTAGAGAGTAAATGGCTTAGATTTGTGATATAATAATTAAATTAAATATAACATAAAACATGTTAATTATTTTCAATTATCTTTGAATATATTTTTCTAATATTGCACTCGGTATAGCCATTTTTTAGCTATACTAGACCGGGCTAATTTCCAACTGTGCTAAAAATTTTATAACCATCTATTTTTTAAATTATAATATTATAAAAATTTAATTAGTAGAGAAATGGACACTGATTGAGGTTTAATGGCCCACTAGTTAGACACCCATTAGATAGGTTGACCGGTCAACTTAGGGATCCTTAACAACTGTTACACCTGTTTACTTTTCAGATAGGGTTGATACAATGGCCTAGGTCCATTTTAGACAACTGTACTAGTCAGACAGTTAGATTAGACTATGACACTTACTTGATTTATACTTTATTGCTGATGCAACAACATAAGTTCCATAGGGCCACTGCACTAGTCGAACAAATTGGCTAGTCTACTATGTAAACTAGTTTGTGACATTGTTAATCTTTAAATAGGGCCAGTACAATAGCCAAGGTCTTAGAGGATAATTGAAGTAGCTGAATAAACATGCCAATCTATTGGGCAGATAAGATATTACTTTTACACTATAGATGCCAGAATGTGCTTAAGCCGATGCAGCGACACTGGTCTAGAATAAGAATCACTGCACTAGTTATTTTCCCTCTAGATCCAGTGTCTATTAGGGTTGTCTCTTGAGTTATGCTAGTTAAATAAATGAAATAAACTTAATAAATTGCATATGACTATGGAATATGAATTGTGACATTTTTTAGTAATTTTCCACTAATAATGAATAAGAGCTTAAAATAGTATAGTTTATGCCTCAAATGATTGATAATGACTAAACACATATATTATATGGATTGTAATAACTATTGGTATAATTACAGACAGAAGCACCCTAGGGGTAAAATGTTAATTTTGCATGCTAGTGTTATAAGTTGATTATAGATGGCAAAATGTGATAAGAATAGAGGACTTATGCATGGAAATTATATTTGACATGTTTTTAACGATTGAATTCACCACACAGTATTTTCAAACTCAGTATACCTATTTTGGTGCGTAGGTACCAAGATTAAGGGCGTTGCCTCATAAAGCATACAGTAGAGTTTAAAGGTCATTTTTAAGAAGACTAATCATGTATAGACATATAGTTTTTACACTCTATGGACTTAGGTGGGAGGAATAGGTTTATTTTATATAAGGGACACAAAATAGTATTTGTGTATATATATATAGATAAACTGTGTTGTATTTAGGTAATGGTTAATCTTTGTGGTCTTGGTATGTTTTATGTGATGGTTTGTGAGCCTGAGGCTCCATATGTGTTTTCTTGATTGTGGCCTGAGGCAAGTGTGATTGTCTGGTAGATAATAATGATAGGTTGATAATTGAGGGACTAGAAAGGTTTAGGAGATGTGATGTATGATGTAGAAGTGTTTATAGATAATAAGGAATTTTGGGATAGTGACCTAAGCAGCCGTTGTGTTGTTGAGTTTTAAGTAATACTAGATTGTGCGAAATTCCTTCTATAATGGCTAGAACATGATAATATGAACTTAAACAGACTATTAGAATAGGTCAGACTAAATTTGGTGTGGGACCAAATTGCCTAGTGTAGTATAAGTTAAAGTTAAATGAATGATTCTAGGAGAAGAGATTTGGGTGACTTAACGGGAAGTGCAGTGCTTATTGGGTTTCTTTGGGAATCTAGTAGGGGGTGTAACATTTTGTGGTATTAGAGCATAGGTCAATGTTCCTAGGCTAAGTACATGAGTGCAAATATCTAAATTTCAAATTCCTCTAAATTGTTATGCTGGTTGAGGCTGAGAAGGAAAAGTCTTTTGTAACAAAGAAATGTTTGGTCGAGTTAATCGAAGAAGGGGCTGGCCTGACTAATTTTGTAACTAAAGCTATATAGGGAGTAGGCTCTATATTAGCACCTAATCCTAATAATGCTGCATAGCAACCAAAGTCACAAGTGACTAACTAAGAGTAGGCAAGAGTAATCCCTGTCTTGGTACACAAAAAAGTAGTACATAAAAGAATTTTACTAGATTCCTAAAGTATGTTAAAGAGATTATTTTCAATGATATATAAAGAATGTAAGAGATTCCTGACAGGACTAAAGGTAGGGTCAAGGACACAAACAACTAAGTCCTAGAAAGAGAGATTTTACAATACCAATAGTAGCTGCATGTGACATGGTGGAAACAGTACTAAAAAGGAAAGAACTCTTTTAGAGAAAGAGGTAGTGCACAATGGGACAGTCCAGTGTAGGGGCAGGATGGTAAGATAAGGAGAAAAGGTTAGTTATAAGCATAGTCTCAACCTAGGTCCTAGTATCAGACAGGGTACCAGGGATAGAGATAGACACAGACCCAAAGGTCGGGACAGGCTTCTACTAGTTGACCTCGATTGCCTCCTCGGGTCAATAGTACTCTTTGTAAGAGTGGTAACATGAGTGCACCTCCCATATGTGTCACTTGTCAATAAAGGCACTAGGGGCAATATAGAGAAAGCAAGAAAGGAGAATGTCCCTATTATAGTGTTAGAGACCACTATAGAGAGAGTATCCTTAAAGATAGGTAAAGGGTGCTCAGACACAGACACTTAATGTTGCACCCCAGAGCAAGGGTTAAAGGTAAACCAAAGAAGAGTGGTCTAACGCTAGTTAAGGCACTAGAATTGAGGCTTATGCTCTAGCTAGGCAATGTGCTGTGAGATCTAGAAAAGAGACTACAACACCAAATGCTATAACTAGTATGTTGTTTATCCAATGTTCCAATTTTAACTTTGATAGACTTTGATTCAATACCCTCCTAGGTATATATTACACAAACTCTTGATAAGCAGTTAAAGCCTACACATGTTAATGCAGATATCAGATTTAGCAACCCTATAGGGCTATGTGTAATTGTGAACATGGTGTGTAAGCAAGGTCCTCTAGTGATTCAGGGTTATAGACTTGCTACTGATTGGTTAATATGCCTTTGGATGAGTTAATGTAATCCTAGGATGGATTAGCTTACTAAGTATCAGGCTATGACTGATTATGAACATAAAAAGTAGGCCCTCTAAACTATTCAAAGACTGATAGTGATAGTGGATGGTGAAAGGAGTCTTCTGAACAATCTTATCTTTATTACTAAAATATAACAACTCCTTTAGAAGGGATGAGGCATGTTTGCCCTCTGTTATTAATTTGAATGCTTCTAATTCTGATCTAGGATATATTCCAATTTTATTTAAGTCTTCTGATATATTCCTAATGTGTTACCAAGCTTATTACCTTAGAGGGAATTTGATGTCGAAATGGCAGTGTATCCTTGTACTACTCTAGTACTTATTGCTCTTTATAGAATGGCACTTGTTCAATTAAAAGGACTGAGGGTACATCTATAAGAATTGTTGAATAAGGATTTACTAAATCCAATATAACTCCTTAGGGAGTACCTATGCTATTAGTATAAAAGAAAGGCAGCTAAATAGAATGATTGTGAAGAATGCATATTTATTGCTAGGATAAATGACCTCTTTAATTGGTTGAGAGGGGCTGGTATACTTTTTAAAATTGATTTGAGATATAGATACTACTAACTAGGGATTAAGAAAGTTAATGTTTCCAAAACTATTTTAAACACTTGGTGTAGCTATCTTGAATCTTTGTGATGCCATTAGGATGCACTGATGCCCTAGTAACTTTTATGGAACTCAATGAATAGAGCTATTTAATCTTATCTAGATAAGTGGTGGTCATGTTCATATATGGTATTCTGGTGTACTCTAAAAACCAGAAAGAGTATGAATAGCACCTGAGGGCTATGTTACAGACCGTAAAAGAGAGATAATGGTATGCCAATCTTAGTAAGTGTGAGTTTGGCTAAGTGAAGTTTCTTCTCTGGGTCACATAATTTTAATAGAGGGAAATAGAATTGATCCTCGTAAAGGTAAGGTAATATTAGAAAAAGGAACCACCTAGGAATGTAACTAGGTGTGGAAATTTTCTAAGTTTAGCTGGATATCATAAGACACTTGTAAGAGGGTTTCCCATTATTGCCACTCCTTTGAATTGACTAGTTAGAAAGAATGTGAAATTTTACTGTAATGATAAGTGTCAAGCTAGATGTGAGCAATGGAAAAAGATGCTGATAGATGTTCTTACCCTGATTCTACTTGAATAGGATAAGGAATTTATAATGTATAGTGAGGCTTTATTGAATGGCTTAACATGTGTGTTAATACAAGATGGAAAAGTAATGGCTTATGCCATAAGACTATTGAAGCCTCATGAGAGAAATTATCCTACCCATGATTTGGCCTTAGTTGATAATGTGGTTGTTCTAAAAATATGAAGGCACTATCTATATGAAGAGAAATGTTACATATATACATATCATAATAGACTAAGATATCTCCTTACTTAGGAAGAGTTGATCCTAAGATAGATAAGCTATATAGAGCTGATCTAAGATTACGATTCCCTAATTGACTACCCACTAGTGAAAGCCAATGTGATGGTAGATGTTAGGAGCAGGAAATTTATGGTAACCCTAAAAAGCATGAATGATAGTTGCAGTACACTTTAGGAAATATTGTGCTAGCTAAGTTATAGATAAAGCTAGATTTTTGACAGCAGATTAAGGAAGAATAAATGAATGAGGAACAATTAGTTTACATGGAAAGTAGGGTTAAAGATGGGAAGACCATAGGGTCTAAGTTGATAGAGAGTGGATAGTTGTATTATTAAAACAGATCATGCATACCTTATACAGATGACTTGGGGTTATAGATGCTTAAGGAGACATATGAGGCTTCTTGTTTTATTCATCTTGGGAGGAAAATTTAAACTTGAAATTTTATTATTAATGACCTAGTAAGAAAAGAGATGTGGCAAAATAGGATGCCAAGTGTTTGATATGCCAGCAAGTAGAAGCTGAGCATCAGATTCCTTCTAGGTTGTTGCATCCTATAGCAGTACTAGAGTGGAAAGGAGGAAAGTTAACCACAGATTTCATGATGAGTTTACTTTTGGCTAGAAATAAATGCGATGCTGCATGGATAATTATTGATAGATTGACAAAAAAAGTTCAAGTTACCTAGTTAGGATGGATTAGTCCCTAGAGAGGTTGGCTAGACTATGAGTCGATGAGATAGTCAAATCTCATGGTGTGCCAGTGACTATCATTCTTGATAGTTATCTTTATTTTACTTCAAGTTTTTTAAAGAAGCTGTTGGCAGTTTTAGGCACTAGACTAAGCTATAACATAACTTTTCATACTTGGTCTGATGGATAGTCAAAAAGGGTGATACAAATGTTTAAAGATATGTTGTGAGATTGTATTATTACGCTTATGGGTAACTGGGATTCGTACTTATTTTTAGTAGAGGTTGCCTATAAGAACAGTTACCAGCTTATTTTGGGGATAAACTTATATAAGGCATTGTATGGTAGACAATGTAGGACCTCTTTCATATTGAAGTGAAGTTGGAGAGAGAAAAATCTCAAGTGTAAATTTAAATTAAAGAGGCTAAAGAAAAAATAAAGTTAAACAGAAAAGGGATAAAGGTAGCTGTGATTAAATAGGAAGTATATGCCGACTTAAAGTAGAGAGATACTAAATATAAAGTTTGGAAAAAGTGTTCTTGAAGGTTTTTTTTAGGGAGAAAGGTGTAGAGGTCTAAGAAAAAAGGGGAATTGAGTCCCAAGTTTATAAGACCCTATAAGAGTACAAATAGGGTTAAACCTCTAGCATACAGGCTTGCACTACCACTTGAGCTGCATCAAATACATGATGTTTTCTTGCTTTTATACTTAGAAGGTATAAATCGGATCTATTATATGTGATTTCGATAGCAGATATTGTGGTGTAGCAAGATTTAAGTTATGAAGAGGTACTAGTATATAGTATCTCTTATAAAATGTAATAGTTGATGAATGAGTCCATACCACTATTACAGTGCTATGGAGGTACCAAAATACAAAGGAAGTTACCTAGGATCTAGATGAACAAATGGGAGCTCTATATCCTCATTTATTTGCTCTAGGTAATTTCAAGGATCAAATTTTCTTTAAAGGAGAAGAAATATAATGCCTATGTTACAAGATTTTGAGAATAGTGCCATTGGGTCCGAGAAGCGTACCCGAGATGCTGGGTCACTTGCATATAAATTAAGGTAGTGACACTTGTCATGAAACTTTGAGGGGCTTTAATATAATGAAAAAAGCAAAATTTAAAAATTTAGCCAAATTAATAATTCATTTTAGACTATAAGCTACCCCTCAGTGTAATAAAAATTTTACAAGTAGGGATTGACCTAAGATGTGCTTAGACAGATATGAAAACAGTGGACCTCGAAACTCAAAAATTCCACTGAGTTCATTGGTGAAAGAATTTTTCAATTCTGAGGTCGTTTGCAAATTCTTATAGTTTTCTAAGTTGTCACACAAATTAAGGTATTCTAAAAATTGCCCTATCAATGGAATTTTGCCATGAAAATTTACGAGTAGGTAGAGGGGAAAAATATGAATTTTTAAAGCATACAATGTAATTTTTTGAGGTCCATGTGAATTTTGGTTAATTTTTTAATTTTGCTAAAAAATCAACATATTTCAGGGGTTTTTGAGTGGCTGTGGAACCCACTTGTATACTTGTAGTTGGTTTAAGGCAATGCCAAGTTGTAAAGCCACTTAACAAGTTGATTTTTCCACTAAATAAAAAGGCAAAGATTTCTCTTCTTGTTACCTAGCAGATGATGCCATAATAGCCTTAAGAGGGATTTTCATCTTCTTCCTTTAACCAAAATTATGGATTTTAGGTTTTTAAATTTAAGTTAAGATGTTAAGGAGATGAGGGAAAAAGAATCATGGCAAAAGGAGCTCTCAATTGTGAATTAAAATTCACCAAAGTCTTTTGGACAGAAGCAGTCTAATAGGGGTACCAAAGGAGAGTTCTTTGCTTTTCCTTTGGTTTTCATGATGATTTCTTTCCTAGAAGTGCTTCCTAGTGATGCCTAACTTTTATGGGGACATGTATTACTTTTTTTGAGGTAAATTAGGGCAAGGAAAGCCTTGAGGATTAAGGGAGAAGACACTGTGAGGGCTAGAAATAAAGGTAGGCAGCCTTAGAATGGTGGAAATTGCTTCTTCAAGTAAGGGAGGTAAGTGAATTCTTTTATTCACTTTATGCCCCTAATTTTCAATAGCTCTTTTCTTAGTTTGTGAAGTTATTAAGTATGTGAATTAGCTTAGAAAATTGATTAAATTGAGGTATGATAGCATAAAATGCAATAGAAGGTGATTTACACGATTTATTGATGAAAATAGTTGAGTTTAGTGGAAATTACCTAGTTAGTCGAGAGGTAGCTATAATGCTTGTTGTGTGATAATGGTGTTTAATGTGTGTGTATGGTTTTTGTTATTGTTAAGATAAAGAAATGCCTATGAATACATGGAAAAAGTGCATGCTTGGCATGGGAAGTGTAGGTGACCGACAGCTTAGGAAAGGTTATGAGTGTGTGTGGTTTGATGTAATTGCTTTAATTTATGTGTGAATTGACAATGTATGTATATTTTGCCAATAATGGAAGAATTTGTGAAATGGCATGTAATAAGTGTAGTTTATGCATGGTGGCTTAAACAACTATCTATTGCTGAGACCTATCGTGGTGCTTAGACTACTTAAAATGAGTTAAATGTCTTGATATGTCTTTGTATATTATGACAAAATGGTAGGCATGAGAATGATAATATGCCTAGTCTAATTGGTATGGCATGAAATGAATAAGGCTTGTATGCAAGTGTGGCTTAGTTATTGATTAATGGATAATTGTAAAATGAACACTATGGAAATGCATTGTTAAGGTTTTTGACTAGTTGTACCTGAATGCTATACTGTGGGAAATGGAATGAAAAAGAGGCTAATAGGTATCCCATGTTATGTGTGCTAATGTTTTATTAGGTAAGCATGATTAGCTTAGCTACTTTGGCATAAGAAATAGTAACATGTATACCATAAAATGACATGCAAATTGATACTAAACTTGACTTAAAATAATGTATGAGAATTGATTGTAATGTGCCTTTAAGGGGGCTATAACTTGAAAACTTAATAATGTACCTAAACTTATGCCTTTAAGGGCAATTGGTTGTGATCATATGTAATAACATTTGAGCCTATGGTTTGGCCTTGTAAATGGCCTAGGATTTGTTGGTTTAGGGCCTATGATATGGATGTACCTAGTGGCTAAAATTGCACTAAAAAATAAGGTGGAAAGGACTTAAAATGCTTAGTAAAAAAACTTGGCCGCAATGACTTATAACTGTCTTAGATAACTTTTGCCTGAACCAATAAATGCTCTAGATAGTAAATGGCCTAGATTTGTGATATACTAATGGAATTAAATCTAGCACAATACATGGTAATTATTGGCAATAATCTTTGATTATATTTTTCTGATATTGCACCAGGTACAGCCTCTTTATGGCAATACCAAACCGGGCTAATTTCTAAATGAGCTAAAAAATTTATTACTATTTGTTTTTAAGATTATAATATTATTAAAAGTTAATCAGTAAAGAAATGGACATTGATTGAGGTTAAATGGTCCACTATTTAGACATCAATTGGATTGGTTGACCAGTCAACTTAGGGATCTTTAGTAGCTGCTACATTATTTACTTTTTAGATAGGGTCGGTATAGTAGCCTAAGTCCATTTTAGACCACTATACTAGTCGAATAGTCAGATTAGACTGTGACACTCATTTGATTCATACTTTATTGCTGGTGCAGCAGCGTATATCCTAGAGGGCTACTACACTAGTCAGATAAATAGGCTAGTCTACTATGCACACTAGTTTGTAACATTGTTAATCTTTAAATAGGGCCAGTATAGTGGCTAAGGTCCCAAAGGATCAATGTACTAGCTAGATAAACTGGCCAGTCTGTTGGGCAAAACTAGATACTACTTTTGCACCTTGGGTGCTAGAATGTGCTTTAGCTGGTGCAACAATACAAGTCTAAAATAGGGACCACTGCATTACTTATTTTCCCTCTAGATCTAGTGTCTGTTAGTGTTGTCTCCTAAGTTACGCTAGTTAAATAAATTAAATAAACTTAATAATTTGCATATGACCATGAAAAATGAATAGGGGCATTTTAGTAATTTTCCACTAATAATGAATAAAGGCTTCAAATGGTATAGTTTATGAATCAAATGATTAATAATGACTAAACAGATAAATTATATGGCTTGTAAGAAATAATGGGATAATTATAGATAAAAGCACCCTATGGGTAAAATGTTAATTTTTCATGCTAGTATTATAAGTTAAATAGAGATGACAAAATGTGATAAGAATAGAGGTTTTATGCATGGAAAAGTATATTGCACATGTTTTTCATGATTGAATTCACCACTGAGTATTTTTATACTCAGCATACCTATTTCAGTATGTAGGTACCAAGATCAAGGGCATCACCTCGTAAAGCATAACCTGGAGTTCAGAGGTCATTTTTTATAAGACTGATCATGTATAGACAAATAGTTTTTACACTTTATGTACTTAGTTGGGAGGAATGGGTGTAATGCATATAAGGGACACAAAATAGTATTTATGCATATATATATTGACAGACTGTGTTGTATTTAAGTACTCGTTAATCTTTGTGGTGTATGTATGTTTTATGTGATGGTTTGTGAGCCTAAGGCTCAATATGTGTTTTCTTAATTGTGGCCTGAGGCCAGAGTGACTGTCTGGTAGATAATAATGATAGGTTGATAACTAGAGGACTAGAAGGGTCCAGGAGATGTGATTTATGATATATAAGTGTTTATAGATAATAGGGAATTTTTACTTACTGACCCGGGCAACCATTATGCTATCAGATTTTTAAGTATTACTGTATTGTGTTAAATTCCTTCTATAATAGCAAGAACATGATAATATGAACTTAAATGGACTATAGGAATAGGGCAAACTGAATTTTGAGTGAGATTGAATTGCCTAATACAGTATAAGTTAAAGTTAAATGAATGATCATGGGTGAAGTGAGATGGGTGACCTAGCAAGAAGTGCACCGCTTATTAGGTTTCTTCAAGAATCTAGTAAGGGGTGTCACACATGCATTAAATATAAAGCATTTCATCACCATATAATCCTATATTATTTTATTAAAATCTATTAAACTTGTTTATTATACCCATATTAGAGTAAAATGAATATGCTATGGATAATAGGATGATGGCATGTAGTGGCCCACATTATGGACCTTATGGCTACTGTACCAACATTAGTGTACAGTGGCTCACTTGTACTTTAATGATTGTTACACTATTATAGAATTTATTCAGTGACCCTATTGGACCACAATAGTGGCTACTCTCATATGGATCTGAAGATAAAAAAAATTAAAGTCTGTGGATTAAACATTTAGTGGACTCATAGGCTAAATACATCAAGGCACCGAGGTACCTTAGTAACTACTATAAAATTCCCTTGTTGTCAGATCAACTAATCTGTATTAGATTATTTCTCATATGGGCTATTATTAGTTTACTTTTAATTATACCTCCTTAATTTAAGCTTAACATAGCTTTTAATTACTTTGGTTTTGCCAACAAATGGCTAAACCAAAAAAATTACATCATATGTCTTATTTTATCATTCAAGCATTTTATATTAAGCAAATAACCACGCTTTAAGGTCATATATCGACTCACATACATCACACATTAATAACATTACATTTTTTCTTATAGGAATTCACTAATTTCTTTATGTCATGAAATTTGCCATATTCATCCATATAATTGCATAAGCTCATTTAAGACGCATTATGCCCATATTTCATCATGAAACATATCATGGCATTATTGATAGTGTAATACATCAAATAAGCATATAATATGTCTTGAATATATTATGGCTAGATATATGACCATTTGACTGTATCAAACTCACTTATTCTTAATATGCCTTATATTTATATCACATCATGATTTCACCATACATATATCTAATTATATAAAAAATGTGACTTACATTCTCTAATTCATTCATTAAGTAACTCTCTCATACATATACATAAATATAATCTATTTGGCCAACCCATAACTTGCATATAATATCAAGACTTCATATTCACTTAGCATGACATTATATTATCGCATCATTAATATACATGTATTTATCACAACATGCATCATATGGCACATACTCATGCTTATTGTCGTCATTTGTTAATTCATTGTTTTAATGCCTTATAGAGTCAAAAATACACAATCAGATATCAATCAAAGGCCATTCACCCACCAATCCTCATGCCTCATCATCCTTTGTGCATTCATCACACATGACTCAACATATACCCATTCATGCATATACAACCATACAAAAGCATTTAACATGTCTAACATACATTAGTAAGGCATACAAGCATATGCATGCCATTAAATCCATTCAGTTCTACACACATATATAAGGCATTTATTCATTTCAAATCCATAATTTACTAAATGCACATCCAACATATCATATAACATGTATTTAAGTCATATACAAGCGTAATACATCATTTAGGCATAAACACTCACCATTTACATAACACACATGCAATATAGACATAATGTCCTCGCATAATTCCTAATGTATTCCTACTAATTAACATTCTCCATCGTACGTCTAGCATGTATATAAACTTGTTTTAACCCAATTACATGCATAGTTAGTCATTTACACATAATTGTACACTATTGACATCTTAATGCTCACATTTGCATTATATCTATAATATGACTTGTACCTCATTTTCATGCATTCAAACCATCTGAAATGCATCATCACACATATGATTTTACGATTTAAGAGAACTAATTCCATTTATACACATAAATGGGCATTTTACACATAATTACTCACAATTGACATATTATGTATATTTAGGGCAATATAATAATTAAATGCAATCTAACTCAATTAACCATATCCAAAGGATTTGCAATACACTCTTGAGAACTACCTATGCCTTTACTTTCCCTTTATCTCAAGATTTCTTGCCCTACTCAATTATAGGTTATAGATTTGTTTCGTTAAAATTTGTAATAAAACAACATATAATGACTCTTAAGCACCCAAGGAACATAGTAAAAATGTCAAAATATACAATTTTTACTCGAACTAAAGATGGTTGCTTTTCAATATGCATAAAAACTGAGCAATTCCTTTGATTTTTCTCAAATTTTTTACTCGAATTGAAGACTAAAGGTTGTAGAGGTATTTATCTTTTAGTTAAATAGAAGAAATTAATGGTACGATAATTTATTAAAATAAAAAGAAATTGAAGGAAAAAAAAGAGTTTGACTAAAAATAAGATAATTTTGACTTATTTATACTTTTTAAAAAAAAAATTGTTTCCATTTTTTCTCATCTTTCCTTTTATTTTTCCATCTCTTTAACCTTATTTTAATCTCAACTAACATGTAAAAATTCAATTAATTTAGGTACCACAAACCTCTAAAAATTAGATATCGAAAAATGAGAAAAATCAAATTAAATCCCTATTTTTATATTACATGATTTTTGTTAAACTACTTCTTGACATCTAAAAATTCCAATTCTAGCACCAATAAGCTAATAGGAATTTTTAAGTACTAGGTTGTGTTAATCTAATAACTTTCTAAGCAACTTTTGAATATTTTATAGCTCACTTAAAATTAGGTCACTATTCACATGACATTACCATTAAATTTAAATGTCCTTTTTAACCACTTAAATGACCTCGTTTTGGTTTCAAATTTCACATAAAATTATGTTATAATTAAAACTTCCATTCTATAGAATTAGTGCCCCCGGCCTCAGGAAATAGTATTCATGTCTAGAGAAGTACTATTCATAACAATGGAATTTTTTAGGCATTACAAGTCATATCTTGATTTAACTAAAAATTTGGTAATGTAACAATTGCAAGGTGACATAGCACAAAATTAAACCATGTAAAAACAACACTTCTGACTAATCTCAATCTCAATACAAAATATAAGATCGTTCTAATCTTTCTAATCCATCTAAACCACGAACATCATAATTATAGCAATCACAATGGTAAGAAAACTGCATAATTACACATATATATTCCATTATTATATTAAGACCTATCATATTCTCTTTACATAACTGAACTAAATGCACCCAACTATTTATATATCAGTGAAGTGTATCATTATACATATCACACTATGGAGTATAAAAGTATACCAAAATGGTGGCTATTGAGTCTACTACACTTGTGTACTAAAGCTGAACTAATGTCGGCTATATATAACTTACACATCTAAAACATGATGCCGTAAGCATAAATCTTAGTGGTGTATTCAATAAAATATGCTTGTAGATGCACATGTTAACATTCAACATACAATGCAATATAGCAATGTAACACCCCCTACCAGTTCTACCTGAAATGATAAGGTGTGTTATTCTCCTGTGTGTCTGTAAGTCCGAAGTATTGCCGTCAGGTGCTATCAAACAATTTAAGATATTCAGGCAGCATAACGGCTGCCCTGTTACCAAACCCAAATTTAAACCTGTAAGAAAAGCACTTCTAAACCACATACATCATCCACATACTCCATTGGACCCTCTGGTCCTCCAATTCATAGTCATCCTTCAGCTACTATCAATCACAGGATCAGAGACCCACCAATAAGCATGCAATCACAGAACAACCATTTTATATACAATACTGTAATAAAGAATATACAACCTATATCTATATGTACATGAGTGCATACCTATACATCACTTAAAAGAAAGAAAACAAAATACCAAAAGGACACATGATCAGCTACACTATGTTCCCTATCTGATGCTGTGAGCTCCTCTGTCTACAACCTGTGCATCGGAACACCGATATGCTGAGCATAAAATTCAGTGGTGGAATATACCAAATAAGTATGTCATTTATGCACACATATGCAATTAACCATACAACATATATCAACTTGACATAATTATTTATCTAGACATTTAAAGACTGAAATTCTTATTATCATCGACTTAATTACGTTATAGGCCTATGACAGACAGACATCACTTAAAGACACTGGATAAAAGGGATATACATTGTGCAGTGGCCCACTTTTAGGACCTAGGTAGCTGCACCTACCATTGCCTGTACCGGGACCTGTAGCGAAGGACAGAAACAGT
>CANXYI011245823.1:0-11356 GCA_948208565.1 Hura crepitans | reverse complement strand
CATAATTAGCTATGTCTCTCTTTATGCTTGGCCACTAATAAACCGTCTTCAAATCTTAGTACATCTTAGTACTGCCACAATGCATAGCGTATGGTGCATTGTGCACTTCTTGCAAAATTTGTTGTCTTACATCTTTACCATTTAGTATACAAAGGCGTTCATGATAATGCAAACAACCGTCCTTCTTAATCATAAACTCAGTAGACTTCCCCTCTTGGATCATACTCAAGATACTCTGAAGCCTATAATCATCCTTTTATGAATCCTTCACTAACTACATGAAACTTGACTTGACTTATAGCTCAGCTAACAAACCACCATCATCTTGTAGCTTCAAATTGACACTCATCAATTTCAAAACTGACATAAACTTCCTACTCAAGGCATCCATAACCACATTAGCTTTCTTAGGATGGTAATTAATAAGGCAATCACAATCCTTGATCAACTCCATCCATTTTCTCTACCTCAAGTTTAACTCTTTTTGTGTCAACAGATACTTCAGACTCTTATAGTTTGTGAAGACATAACACTTTTCCCTATAAAGATAATGCCTCTATATCTTTAAAGCAAACATAATATCATGAGCTTTAAGTCATGTGTTGGGTAGTTTTTCTCATGAGGTTTTAATTAATGTGACGCATAAGGAACAATATTGCCATCCTACATGAGTACACATCCCAACCCATTTAGTGAGGCGTCACTATATATGATGAACTCTTTTCCTAACACTAGCTGAATAAAAATTAGAGCCTTGGTCAACTTGCTCTTGAGCTTATCAAAACTCTTCTGACATCTACTATCCCACTCAAATTTCATATCTTTCCTTAGAAGACGTGTCATAGGGGTTGCTATCAAGGAAAACCCCTTGACAAACCTTCTATAATATCTAGCCAAACCCAAGAAACTCTTGATCTCAGTTGTATTCCTAGGTGGTTTCCACTCTATTATAGCTTGAATTTTTGCTAGGATTAACCCTTATGCCTTTTGCTGATGCTATATACCTTAAAAATGACACCTCCTCTAGCTAAAACTCACACTTACTGAGCTTAGTATAGAGATTCTCATCCCTTAAGATTCTTAAAACTATTCACAAATGCTTATCATGCTCTTCTCAATCCTCAAAATACATAAGGATGCCATTAATGAAGACTATTACAAACTAATCTAGAAATGGTTTGAAGATCTAGTTCATGAGATTGATGAATGCCACCGGTGCTTTAGTTACCACAAAAGGCATCACTAGGAACTCATAGTGACCATATCTAGTCCTAAAAGTCGTCTTGTGTATATCTACCTCTTTCACTCTTAGCTGATAGTACCTAAATCTAAGATCAATTTTAGAGAAGACACCTTCCCCTTTAAGCTGATAAAAAAGATCATCAATCCATGGTAATGGATATTTGTTCTTAATGGTGACTTTATTCAACTACCTATAATCCACACAAAGTCTTAAAGAACCATCCTTCTTCTTAACAAATAGAACCGATGCTCCCTATGGCAAAACACTCGGTCTAATAAAACCTTTGTCAAGAAGCTTTTGCAACTATATCTTCAACTCCTTTGACTTTGTAGGAGCCATCCTAAACGGAGCTATGGAAATTGGCGTTGTGCCTAGTATCACCTCAATTCCAAATTCTAACTCCCGTTCTGATGGCAAACTAGGTAATTCCTCTAGGAAAACATCCTTAAACCTAGACACAATAGGAATCTGAATTACTTTTAATACTTCCTTTTCGGTGTCAACCATATAGGCAAGATAGGCTTGACAACCATTTCACATCATCCTTCTAGCCACAACTGTTGATACTATATTAGTCATGTAGTCTGATCTTTCACCATCACTATCACTTTTCACCCATCACTAACTTGTAATGTGATTCTCTTCCTCTTGCAATCCACTATGGCATGATACTTGGACAACCAGTCTATGCCCAAGATAAGATCAAACTTATTCAATGGCAATTCAATGAGATCTGATAAGAAAACATGTCTTTGTGCTGACAAAAGGCAATCTCTGTATATTTATTCACTATGATGTGTTGTCCTATAGGATTGCTAACCAACATATCAAAACCAAGGTCATCTAACCTAAACCTTGATCTATAACCTATGTTGTACAGATATATGAATGTGTGAACCCCGGGTTTATTAGTGCTAAAGTAGGTAAATCAAAGATATGGAAAGTATCCATTATAACATCTATGGCATCTACCTCTTCTCTAGCCTGTATAGCATACTGTTTGGCTGGAGCTCTGCTCTCTAACTTATCCTTCTAACTAGCCCTAGCTCTACTCTAAATGTCTCTTTTATCCCTCATTAGTGATGACTCTAGTGGCCTCATTGGACAATCTCTTTGGAAATGCTCTTTAGAGCCACAACCTTAGTAAACTCCTAGCATAGTCTTCTAATAGACACCATGGTATTTCTTATGACAACTCTTACAAGGTGATGTTAGAACACTGCCACTCATAGATCTAAGAGCACCTGAGGTCTGAGTTTATGCTCTAAAACCCTATCCTAATCTTTAAGATTGATCTAAATTCTTGCCCTACTGATGCTTAGACTGACCTCTTTTCTATTTCTTATCAGTTGTATAACCAAAACTACCCTGTCTCTGGCCTTACAACCTCTTCTTGAAGATATCTCTCTTCTGTCTTAGCTGATGTACCATCTCTATGGTATGATGGGCTACTATCAAGGCTAAAAAATCCTTGATCTATATTGGAGCAACCTATTGAATAATGTCCAG
Organism: Hura crepitans; assembly: GCA_948208565.1. Taxonomy (NCBI): domain Eukaryota; kingdom Viridiplantae; phylum Streptophyta; class Magnoliopsida; order Malpighiales; family Euphorbiaceae; genus Hura; species Hura crepitans. Next base: position 8,604 of record CANXYI011245823.1, on the reverse strand, counting down.
ATTCAACCCCTTCTCAAACTTTTTATAGTGATCTTCCTCTATAGCAACCATTGCCCTGGCATATTTGCTCAAGCAAAGAAACTCTTTCTTGTACTCAAATATAGACCTATGCTTCTACTTCAGATCTATAAACTCCTAGTACTTCTAATCTAGGTAATGCTCAATTATGTACTTCTTCTTGAATTCTTTAAGAAAGAACTCCCATGTAAGATTATCAACTATCTTATGCTCTATAATAGCCTCTCACCACTTCAAAGCTTCCTCTAAAAGCATTAAAGTAATGCACATAATATGCTCCTCTTGAGGACACTTCAATTGCTACATAATGCTGAGCATCTAATCTAACTAATACTCAGCTTTACGTGACTCATCCAGCTACTCACCCTTGAAGTACTCAACTCTATTCTTTAATAACCACTTTATGTACATCTTTTAAAAAAGCCTACTGCTCTTGAGGTACTGGAGGTGGAACTATATGTATTATAGCAATTGCAGTAGCAGCAGCCGTAGTAGCCACTGTCACCTGCTTGACGGACTCCAACATCATCTCTAGCAAGCTGATTGACCCTACTGTCCATGTGCAACATGTCCCGTGTCACTGGAGATCATATACTCTGGTTGTGCCCCTTCTTGCCCAACCATCATAGGAGCATAGCTTTTTACTTCTTCCTCTTCGCTTTGGGTAGTACTATGACTCATCTCTATATTTGTAGGTAAGAGAAATAGATTATGAACACCATATGTAAAATGTTATGATGTAAACATACTACAGTGCTCTTGTGTAACCCATAGGTTTAGAGGAAAGCCTAAAATAGAGCTCTAATACCACTAATTATCGCACCCTTTACCCGATCCATACATTGGGCTCGAATAAAGAGTGCACATATATAGTGATATCCGATTTTGCTACCAATAAAAACCCAATTAAATTAAAACTTTCATTAATTAGATGAATTCTTTATTTATAGAGTTGTAAAGACACTAAAAAACTATTTGGCATGCTTTACGAGGAAATTAATGGGGTCATTGTGTCAAAAATCCAGCAACATAACAACTGTATCGGGACACTTTTCCAAATAATAAACCTGTTAAAACACTTTTATATTGACATACAAGACATCTCAACTCCAAATGGGTCCTCTTGACCCTCCAAACTCATCAGAAAATCATAGAGCCTTAGGCTCATCTCAATCAGCATTCTCACATGTAACATCAAGAGTTATCACATGAATCATGCAAGAAATATAAAGCTTTTACAATAAATACAACTTTAGTTACAAAACATACCCATATATATAGATTAGGCCTAATCCCCCTGGAATCACAAGAGTAACACTAACTACATTTACATTGACATCCTTTTACAAAATAAAACTAAAAGTACCCTAAAAGGGTAGCTTTCATGTTCTCCAATGGGGCAGAAGCTCTAACTCTAATCTGCTGCTTTGTTACCTACACATCGCAAACATGCAATACACTAAGCTTTCACTTAGTGGTGTAATCTCTTTAACTTGAATATGACAGTTTTAAGCATGGCTTTATGCAATATGTGTAAAATGGAACATTTACCATCACACATATGTACACATTATGAACTCACATCATTATGCATTTTGATGCACATACTTGCCTTTAAATTCACACAAGCCACACTATGTCCATAATCACAACATAATTGCTCTTAAAATAATTAAAATCAACCATATGTACAAAGTACTAATATATCATTAAAAAATAAGCACATACTTAATTATACATTGTAAAAAGCATAACAACATGCAATTCAACCCATAACCATAGATATTCACCATTACCGCATGTTTGGGTTTCATGACCTTATATACACCAATACATCAATTTTTGAGTATTAAACTCCACATTTTACCACATGTATCATATTCATAGATTTAACCCTTCATTATGACATAATTATTAACATCACATGTTAACACATCATTTAAGTTGCAATTACCATTATTTTACATTTAACTTATGCCCATACTAACAAGACAACTATACAAGGCTGGATAGTGGATATCATTGGCTCAAAGCCCTCACAACTAAAAGTGATAAAAATGTTGCACTCGAAGGTACTCCACTCGAAGGTGCATAAGAACATTATACTTGAAGGCACTCATATCTACAGATACTTAAACACATTAGCTTATAGGCCTCACACCCAATAGTGCTAATACATTAGCTTGAAAGCCTCGTGCTCATTGACACTTAAACATTGACCCGTAAGTCTCCTACCTAAAGGTAAACATTGCAGCTACTAAATCCTAGTTAACCAATCAACCTATCCAAACTAGGTTGTCAAATTGTATAGGCATCATTAAACTTGTTGATTTATCTCATTTTAATCGATTTTTAACATATATCATTGTTTATGTCTCAACTTGTATAAACTAATCACATTGGCCATTTTGCACCTTAGTGAGGCCTAAACACTCATGCTAAGTAGCATGTACCATATCATACATGGCATAGCCAAATTAAGCTCACATAAGCTTATTAACACCAAATGGTCACATTTCCTAGGTGTAAAAGCTAAAAATACTCATCCAACATCATATTCATATTTCATGCCATTACTTTTATCATTAACAAGTTTTATAATGTCTAATACATCATGGTTATGGACAACAATCACATTTTGCATTACATGCCATTTTACACATAATAATAGTATTCAATGATCGGAATATATTTGACGTTTATAAGTATGGCAATAAACCATACACCATTCAAGATGGCATTCGGCCATATCCAAAAGCCTATACCCATACAAATAGGCATATCAAACTTCTCACATTCACATATTAGTCATTTTCATCTTTCATTACTTATATATACAGCCATATCTATAAAGGTGCCAAAATCACACCACGCACTCATATAATGCATTCAACTATCACTATGCACACACACAATCTGGTCATCACATGTGCACATTCAGAATGGCATTTAAGAATAAAACATGCTATATAAGTCATTCATGTACATAACTCATAAATTGCCTATTGTAGACACTAGATTTCTAGGGCTTCCATGTTTGGATTGCCTAATTATAAAGAAAGAACCAAAATTCCTAATAAATAGGGTTATTAACATCTAGTTGGAAGATGTCAAAGTCTTCTTTAAAAAATTTCCTTTAAGTTTTTGCCTAACCCAAAAAATCTCACAGTACGACTCAAAATGCAAGAAAAATAGGTGTTCAATGTCAAACACTAGCACCGAGGGGAGTACAAGGGGCGAAGCCCCTTGCAGTTTGGAAAAAAAATCAATGTTTTGAAAAACAACCATTTCACTTGCCAAAAAGGCAGTTTTTCACTAAAATGACTGTTACAAGGGGGAAAATGGAGATTTTCATTTTAGCAAAATAGCCGTTTTCACCTGTAAAATGGCTATTTTTTACCTTGAAGTTTGTGTATAAAAATTGAAAGTCGATTTAAAAAAATGACTTTTTCTCAACATTTGTGCACCAAAAGCTCAAAAAATGCTTTCCAAACACCGTTTTCATATTTCCTGAAGATTTTCTGCATAATTTTTCAACCTTTTCAAGATCTTGTCCTAAAGGTAATTATACATGGTGTGTCAACCAATCTTTCTCCTTTTTCTTTTATTTTTGTTTTATCCATCTACCAGTTAGATATGACAATTTATTATTTGTGCATTATTATTGTATTTATTTGATTATTTATTTCATTTTATTATTCTGTTCATATTTTTATTTTATTTCTCATACTAACATTGTAATTTTATTATTATATGAGTTATTTGATTTATTAGGGCTTGATTAACCTTTCTTCCTACCATTTCATTAAACATCGATGAAGTATCACTTTGCCATTCCTTTTATTTTTATTTCTTTTTTTTTTATATTGTTTTTATTTTCTTTTTCTTATTCTATTTATTATTGTTTGTTTTATTTAGATTGATTATATTTTAGGATATTTCAAATGTAATTTTATTTAGTTAGAATATATTTTAGGTAATTGCCATGTAATTTATTTTTATTTTGATTATTTCCCTGTATATTCTATGAATGTTGTAATAGGTAAAAAATGATTTTTACACATTATAAAAATAATCAAAATCATTTTGTACCTAATTAATTGGTGTTTTTTTTTAAATAAAATGGGTTTTGATTTTTCCTTAATAAAAGTCACAATAATAAAATCTGTTTTCTAAAATTGACATGTGAGAACCAAAGTTCTCAAAACAATCAATTACTTGATTTCATGTATGATATTTTTAATTTGGAGCACTTTATTTATTTCTATAAATATATTTTGCTATTCTTTTATGTGAATACATGATTTATTTTTAATGTTAAAACCTACTTGAGAAAAAGGATAATATTATAAATACAAATCAAATTTTCATATTAACTTGAGGTATAAATAAGAGTAAGGTTTTGAACCACTCTGGTTTTGACCCTACAAGGTATTTTCCAACCTCGGTTGGGTGGCGACTCTTACCATGTGGTGCCCAGCTCACTCTTTCTAGGCTAATCAAATAGGAATGACTTAGGATTCCTCTAATTTCCTTGTCATCTTTTGGGACTCAATGAGTGAGATTTAAGTCGAGTCTTTGGTTGTTTCGATTTGAACGACCCCAGAAAGGAAGGGATGCGAGCACCCATATGGCTCACATAACATGAAATCTCGGCCTGTAATGTGTAAGGCCATAATGTCACATGCATAACTCATTTTGCTCATCATACATCATGTATATATGCTCAAGTTACATCCTTTAAAGTAAATTCGTCATATATGGTCATACATGCATTAACATGCCTTAATAGCTCATTTTAGCCAAAATGCAACATATAGGTGCATACAATCATCTAATGACCATTCGGCCACATATTCTTACCATTAGCATCTCATTCATACCATATAAATGCATATATCAATATCACTTAATGATATACACATGTGCACATTAACTATATATAACATCCTAAAATGTACAAATTCACATAATTCATTTATTTTATTCATTCAATATAAAAATGTGCTTACCTACACATAAACAAGGCATTAGGCCCTCATAAGACATGCATTAAATATATACAATCCTTTTTAATACCAAAATTACATTAAAGAACATTAAATACATTAAATGCCATTAATGTCATAAATGTCCATAGTAGATTTTTATGCATTTCATTCTAATTAAGGTGATTACACATATCGAGATAGGTTGTTTAGGATGCCCGATGCTCTCCTAAGCCTTTTCCTTTCTTCGAGAAGCTCGGTTCAAGTTTTTTCCTACGAATTCAAAAAGGTACGATTTTTAAAAAAAATCATATAAAATCATAGAAAACTTTAAAAATCAAAACCATACTATATATACTCTCTTGGGCACCTAATGAACCTAGGAAAATATTAAAATTGAAAGAAAATTACTCAATTGTTGGATGTGTATTATTCATCTCAGAAGGGAAATTGTAATTCCTTCGGAGTTACTCTACCAAATTCGAGTTTCTTAGTGTCTATGGGTTCCTTTTAGGATAATCTACCCTTCGGGATAAGATTTTGAGGGTGGTTTTGAGTGTAGGAAGAAAGAAAAGAAGGAGAAGGGAGAAGGAAGAGGTTTCGACTTCAAAGGAAAGAAAGGACGAAAATTGGAATGGAAATGAAGGGAAATGGAAGGAAAGGGTATTTATAATTTTTAAAAATTATTTTTCTCAAAACTTCATAAAATTTTTATCCCCTCTCAAAATATCATAATTCCCTCATTTATGTCCCCAAAATTAGATAACTTCCTCCTCTAAATTCCCTTAAAACCTCAAGCCCAAAAAACAAAGGAAATCCAAAAAATTACTATATTTTCTTTCCTGAAAATTAAGTAAAAATACTTCGTGATCTCTAAAAATTTTGATTCTAAAGCCAATGGACTATTCAGAATATTTGATTATTAGGTTGTAATATTTTTAGATTATTTTGAGTAACTTTTAATTTTATTTTACCATTCAGCTTTGCTTGTGGCATTATTCATAAAACAATGCCATAAAAATGTTCTTTAGTGTTTTTAACCATCTAAATGACTTTGAATTAGCTTCAAAATTTATCCAAAATTCTCTCATAATTAATACTCCCTATTGGTACACTTAGTGCTACTCGGGTTTCAGGAAGCACTATTTATCTCAGGAAGTACTATTCATAAGAGTCAAAATTTTCAGGTTGTTACATGTAGTCATAGTATGCCCCTTTAAATTCATCATAAAAATCCCTTTAAATTAAATCTTCTATTATATTCTTATTACTCGTAACATCATTTATCATTATGTTTCATTAGTTATCATCAATGAATTGGAATATCCTTCGATTAACCTTTAATTCTAAATTATCATCTTTTATAAGATTATATGTTGTTTACTGAATACTCAATATTTTCAATATAAATATTTAATATATTCTTAATGTCCTTAATTCTTTAATCACTTATTTTTATAATATTCCTTTATCCTTAATGTTTAAATAAATGTATGAATATTTATTTCATAGTTTTTAATTGTCTAGAATACAATCAATATTTCTAAGTGTTATTATCATTAATTAAGAATTAGAATTTATAATAATTATATATGCATATGTATTTCTTTTATCTTATTAAACTATTTATATTCTCTTTCTTACAAAATCAATTTTGTTTAATCTCACGTTAAGAAATTCCATATACCTTCTTTTAATTATGTAACTAAATTAACTTATGTTAAATATTCTAAATGAGATGAGTACAAGTAATTATATGTACAAGTATGTGAATATACATAATTAAAAGAAATCATTTTTTTGGAAAAATGACGGAATATGTAATATAGGTGTAAGTTGGTAAATGAGAATGTTACAATATAACCACAACATCTAAGAAAGGGAAAATAAAATAATTAGAATAAATCATAGTCAAAAGCTAAAACTAAGAGAAGGTATGTGGAATTTCTTAACATGAAATTAAAGGAAATTGATTCTATAAGAGAGACAAGATAAACTATTTAATATGATAAAAGAAATATGGATGCATATATAATTTTTATAAAGTTTAATTCTTAATTAATGATAATAAAACATAGTAATATTGATTATATTCTAGATAATTAAAGACTATAAAATAAATATTTATTTATTTAAACTTAAAGAATAAAGGAATATTTATAAAAATAAGTAATTAAGGAATTAAGGACATTAAAAATCTATTAAAAATTTTTATTGAAAATATTGAGTATTTGGTAAACAATATTTAATCTTACAAAAGATAATAATTTATAATTAAAGGTTAATCGAAGGATATTCCAATTCATGGAAGATAAATAATGAAACATAATGATAAATGATGTTAAGAATAATAAAAATATAATAGAAGATTTAATTTAAAGGGATGTTTATGATGAATTTGAAGGGACATACCATGATTAAATATATAAGATAGAATAAGTTATGATAATTAAAAGAGATGTGATGGTATCTAACTAGTTTGGAAAATGCTCAAAAAGTGAAGTGAGATTAAGACGAACAATAGCCCGTATAAGTTGGACAATCGACTAGATAGGTTGACTAATCAACTAAGGAGTTAGCAGCTACTAGGACACTTCAGTGTCATAATGTACTAGTCCATGAGGATGATTGCACCTATGATTGTGCAGGTGCAGCTGGCTTGAGGTCTATAATACATCTTTAGATTTGATGATGGATATAGCTGTCGAAGTCCATACTGTGGACCTCTGCACGACTTATAAGATGAGTGCAACTGTCAAGGTTTGATAATCAAACCCCATCACAATTTTGATGATTATGATGAGTTATGTTATGATAGGTGTAGCCGTCGAGGTCTAAAGTGCAGGCCCTTGCACACATTGTGATCCTAATATCCAGTGATAAGAGCATGTCTATCTAATATGGCCAAAAGGAGGAAATTATTAGATAAAGCATATTAATATACAATCAAATATATTATAATATTTGAATTGGGAAATATGAAAAAGGAAGGGAAAGAACATAAAGTGAAGAAAGAGATGAATTGAATTAATAGATGAAATGAACTAATAATATAATAACAATCATTATTATTGATACATAAAATATATTATGCATATCAAGATAAAACATATGACGTAAGTTTATTAAGAAATGTATCTATGAAGGAACTTAATTAATTATAGATATGTATGAGTTAGAAAGAGAAAAATGATCAATCAAATATAGTGAAATGAGAGGAATAAATAGAAACTACGAGATGGTATTAAGGAAAGATGTGAGCATATTCGTAGAGAATATAGTAAAGCATGACACAATGAAAAATATGTTAAATTATCATTAGACACATAATTAGAAATGGGCATAAGAGACAATAATGCCCAACCATTACCTAATAAAAAGGTAAATTAGGATGAGACAACAAAGTTAAGATAATAGAATAAAGACACAATTAGAGTGAGTTTATACTAATGGTTATTATTTATTAAAATTTAAAGGTTTAATTTCTATAGTATTAGAATACACCATTAAGCAATTATTCTCAATGCATTAGCTCCCTTGCTAATGCGTAGATTATCAATTAAGGTAAGTGAAGTGGTGGATAAAGTCTTAGCATTAG
>CANXYI011245760.1:0-12744 GCA_948208565.1 Hura crepitans | reverse complement strand
TACATCAAATCATATTCAAAATAATCAAATATTACTAGAATGGAAAAATAAAAAAATCATAAAACCCCTTTATTTAAGAATTAAAATTTTCTACATGTTTACCATAATTAAAATTTCAACATTTTTTTATTTTTTTTTAACAAAACTTGGCTCTGATACCATTGTTGCAATCCATGACCTCATGCACATTAGAAAATTCATAGCCATGGTTCCTAATAATGAGATGATTTGTCAAAAACATATCAAAACATGCAGCAAAGAAAAGGATTTAGAAGATTTTTCCCGTTTATCTTCGAAATTAATTCCTTTCAATTTTTTTTTCACATCGGGTTGTCACAAACCATAATGTTCCAATATGGAGCACTATCAAGGTATCCATATTAGAATAGAGAGACAAGAACTCACATGTTCACCAGCTCTAGGGTTATGGTCTGAATCTTATTCAGTTTTGGCATGATCTCTAAGATAATTAACATGAATGATGATTGAACTATAGGTGTAAATAGTGAAACTTATGAGTTTTAGTGTGTGGCTCTATTTGGTCGAGAGGTGCCTTAATGTAAAGGTGATTGTATAACATGTGTGCTTGGCATTTTGTGTGGCAATGAACTTGTTAGTGATGGCCTTTGTAAGGTAAGTGAAAGAATTAGTGAATAATGCTTATGTGTAGGGTGTGATTAGTGTGGCCGAGGGATGAGTAAGGTCTGAATTGGCTTAGTTTGCATGGCAATAACCTTACATATGTGTAGGAATACTTGTGTGATGTGAGTATGTGTATATATGTGCTTTAGTGTGATTGAAAGCATGGGTAAGGCAATGTGAGGTGGTTGGCCGAGAGCTATGCTAGGTTAGTTGGCATGGAAATGAGGTATGGCCTAACTAATATGTGTGTGTGTGCTAAACATGACATATTTGGCATAAATCTTATTTTGTGCATATGGAATGATCTAGGTAAATATGTATAATTAATATGGCTTGAAATGAATGAAATGTGGGATATATTTTAAGGTTAGAAAATGGTTGAAAAGTGGACTTAAGATTAGCTTGTAAAGACATGAGAATTTGACTTGTAATTGGATTAGTTTGGCATGAAATTAATACCTTAAAGTGGCCTAAATTATAAAGTTTATGTGGCAATAAATGGAAGCCTCTTTTATGGCTATATAAGTTGTATAAGGGAGCTTGGCATTAGGCCTATGGAAATACATGATCACTGGTGAAATTGGCACTGAAAAAGGACTTAAAATGACTTAAAATGGCTATTGCAATTAGAAAAAATGACTTATAACTGTTGCATAAAATATGATTTTGGGATTGTAATTAAAATAATTATTTTACTTGAGAATAATTGAGCCAAAATAATGGGCTAGACTAGTTTTAATATGCTTGTAATTATGCCTTTAGAAGTGAGTACAAAAGTGATAGAAAATTTTACCCATAATTGCCCGATAGGGCTAAAAATGACCTATAATTGTCTAGGTCAAAAATTGACTATTTGATAAAATTTTTAAATGTTTATTTTTGAACTTGTAATATTATAAAAAGATGATTAGTAAAGAAATAAATTTAAAATAAATTCAGATGGCTCATTAGTTAGACACTTATTAGATGGGTTAACTCGTCAACTAGGGGGTCAGTAGCTGCTAGACTGTCTAGTTATTAGACTAGATTGGTGCAGTGGTCAAGGTTCATAATTAAGCCACTATACTAGTCTATAGTATAGACACTACTTTTCATTGATTGGATATCATACTATGCCTGTGTAGTGACAAAGGTCCCTAAAAGGGCCACTACACTAGTCTACTAAACAGACACCGAAGGAAATACTTTGACATGATCAGTGCCCTTAAAAAGTGTATAGAATGATCCTTATGCACCATTAATCAGTATCTTTGCCCTTTGAGAGGTTCCTATAAACTAATCCTTATAGGCTATATCAAGCCGATATAGTGGTTAAGGTAAAAAATGTAGGCCACTGCATATCTTTTAGTTCACTCTTGGTTTAGTGTTTGTAAATGTCATTTATATAGTCAGGCCTATGAAATAGAATTAAAATAGTGGAAAATGTTAACTCAAATTAATTTATGGTATTTTTCTAACACTGTATTTTAATAAATACACTACAGTAATGTTTTGGTAATTTTGAAAAAATAAGACATATCAATTGTATGACATCGAGCATTTGGCATATGGCTCAAACACTACACCTAGACTATTATTTATATTTGTCTATGTGTATTGATGCATGTTTCAAATGGTTTAGATTTACTTACTAAGTTTTATACTCAGTGTACTTGTGTTGTGGTGTGTAGGTAGCAAGGATAAGCAAGCTAGCCTTTATGACCATGCAATGTAGCTATACAAGTGTTGAATGGTAAAAGAAGTTATTTTTCTTTTTAGTAATGGCACTCATGTAATATCCTATTAGTTTGGGTAGCATGCTTAGAAGCTGTTATGTCTGTAATTATAACCTGTTTATGATGTATATAAGCTAGTGTGGTGTTTGTTTAGTTTGTGTAGGGTTTGATAACTATAGGCCTGAGGCCTTATGTGTTTCATTCTGATTTATGTTTGATGTGTGTTGATGTTGACTAGGGGACCAAAAGAGTCCACATGGAGGTTTATGGGTTATTTACCCATATAAGTGTTTTTAATAGGTGAAAAAAATTTTGGTATATCACCCGGGTAGCTATTATGCTGCCCAATTTTTTGTGAGCTATGAAGTGTCTGTATATGCTTTATATGAGTCTGTCAGACCATGTATGAATATGCTTAAGGATTAGAGTGGACATTATAGCAATATCTGATAGAGTTTTACAATAACCCATAAGTATTAAAGAGTCTTCTCATGGAGCAATCCTAGGATGGGTGACCTATTGGGAAGTGCTTACTTGATAGGTTTCTTTAGGAATCTGGTAAGGGGTGTTACACATCCAGTGGGTGTCTAACTAATGGGCCATTTGACTTTATTTAGTGTTCATTTATTTACTGATAATCTTTTTATAATATTTAGAGATGGAGAAGAGATAGTAATAATTTTCATTAGACCGTAAATTTTTGACTTAGACACTTATAAGTCATTTTTAGCCCTACCAGATAATTACATGTCACTTTTTTTGCCATATTTTGGGTTACTATCTTAGGCATAATTAAAGTCATATTAATTCTAGTCTAATCCATTATTTTAGTCTATTTATATTCATGCTAAGTAATCATTTCAAATCTAAGTCCCTAAATTCATTTTACGGAATAGTTATAGGTCATTTTTCATTTTTACTCGGCCATTTTAGGTCTAAATTATGCCTTTTTCAAACCATTTTTTAATGCCATTTGCACTCCTTGTCATACAGTTTCATAGGCCTAAAGCCAAGCTAAATTTTATCATATTAATAGCCATAAAAGAGTCTTTCACTTCATTCCACATATCATCATAAAATGTCTTAAAATTTAGTGCCATTATTCATGCCAAAGTTAGTTCATTTTAAGGTCACTTTTACCTAATTGTTCTAAGCCAATTTCAATACTTTTTCCAACCATTTCTTAACCTTAGAAAGGTATCCTAATTGCGTGCATTTCTTGCCTTATTACTTATGCATTTTCACCTAAGTTATGCCTTATGGACATTACACAAACCACGGCAAGTATAACACACTAATTACATATATACACCTACTATGTCATACCTTATTTTTCATGCCATTCTTGCCTAGCATACCTTTTGGCTAGTGCCTCTAAATTGACATACACATCCCGTTATTCATATTCAAGCACACATAAACATTTTCTAACATCACATAGCATGCTTACACATATACACAATGCTACTACTATGCAACTTAGGCCATTATATACCTTAGACATGCCTCGGCCACACTAAGTGTACACATACACAAGTCTTATTCATTAATGTCATCACCTATGCCTATAATGCCATTAATAATATACCAATTACCACACAATTTGCCATGTTAACTTATCATACACCAAGCCTTCATGCCAAGCAAACCTCTCAACCACATTGAGACTTATTATCAACACTCTCTATTTCACCATAGACAATTATAATTTAAGCATTTTCCATGTCAACCACCTCAGAAACCATGCCAAAACAATTTTAACAAGGTATATATACACACACACCATTACACCTACCTCTCGGCCAAATGAGGGATCAACCTTTCCATACATTCTTTTCACCAATTCATCATTCCAATTATATATTCCATACACAATTAACACAATTACATGCTAAATTCACCATTACATACACCTTAGCTATATTTTCCACCATTTCGAACAAGATTACTACACCTATCACATTTGAATTTCAAAGTTCATTCCTTGAATGCCTTAAATTCACATGCCTTTCTACCAAAGGGAACTTATTCTTCACTTTAAGCTTGAAAAAGGCTTAACTCACTTCACTTTCCTTCACTTTTCCATACATGCCATTTATCCTTCAAAAATCCATTAAAAATCTTGCAAGTACCCAAATCTAATTCTAAGATAATAGGCATTCTTAGAACAACAAAATCCTCTAGGAAAAAAATTAAAAAGGACGATAACAATTACACATAAGAAATTGATTTCTAGCACCCTTTTGATCACCCTTTTGATGTACACTTGGTTAGTCCTTGAATTTCCTTAAGCCTTATGCATTCCTATAGCCTCTAAATCCTTCATAACTTAATTTAGAACACATTAAGATAATTTTGGGTAGAAATTGGGAATAGAAAATCTTGCAAGAAATAACAAAAATGGTGGGAGCAAGAAAGGAGCGGTGTCAGGATGGTGAAGAAGAAAGTGAGTGGGTGGTGATTGGCACTTGCCATGTGGACACTAAGGTGTCACTAAGAGCTATTTATATTGGGTAAGATGGCATTGTTGGTGCCACATGCCACTCGAGCCTCCCGAAAAAGCTCAATTTTAGTAGAAACTTTGAGGAATTTTTAAAAATCACTCAAACCTCTAAAAATCATTATGTTTGTTCTAAAAATCCTCAATTTAGTCCTATTTAGAGGCTCATAAAATTTCACAGCCAAATTCCATTGGCAAGTTAGTGAACCAACTTCCTTGATTTACATGCAAAACTTGAATTTTATAAGAATTTGCAAACGATCTTGAAATTCAAAAATTCCTTCACCAATGGACTCAAGGGAATTTTTAACCTTTAAGGTGTGGTATTTTTAGGTCTGTCAGAGAACATCCGAGGTCATTCCTGACTTAAGTTTATCCGAACCTATGGCCCACTAGATTATAGATTGAAATAATTTATTGGTTCTGTTAAATCTTCAAATTAAGCCATTTTCATCATTTCATGGCCTTTTGAAGTTTCATGACTAGTACCCCTTGCCTTAGGTCTTGTGAAAGTGATCCAGCACTTTAGAGCCATTTTTTGACTTCAGTGATACTTGTAGAGATTATGTATTTTTTATCAAGGACGAGAGTGGTTAGTGGAGTTGCCACCTGGCCTCTACACCAGGACCTTTGATCTTCTATACTAAAAAGGTTTAGAATTTCAGATCTTATTTATGCCCCAATAATATGCTATCCATGTATATTGTAATTTTTATCAATCCCTTATCAAGCAAGCATGCATTATATTTAAAGTAGTTATGTCACCTTTCTATGTAAAGAAAGTAAATTGTAGTATTTAAAAGAATATAGCAATATATATTGTACATCCAAAAATCGAGTCATTGATTAGTTGTTATTTAACCTGATAATTACCCATAATTCTTTAGGAATTGGCAGTAACTACTTAACTCCCATCTGTAGGAGATTGGCCTTTATTAAAATACAAATTTCATGTGACTTTTGATTAACGCAAACTTAAAACCATTTTATTTAGGAAAACACCAATTAATGGAGTATAAAGTCATTTAATGTGAAAGTTAGGTTTTAACGTGTAAAACAAGTCATTTGCTAGCTATTACAACCTAAAAAGAAGCAAATAAGTGCAAATAGTACAAAGCTAAAGAAATAAACTATAGTCATAAAACTGGCCCGCTACAGCGTCATCAGGTCCATGCGAACATAAGGGATAACGGTTCTTTGTCTATGTAAACCTTCATTAGAGAAGTATTAAGTCTGTCCCATACTTCTGCTCTAGTATGAAATTCAATCATCAACTTAAAAAACATTAAAGCCAAATAAGTTAGATCTGAACCATTAACATGTGAATAAACACCAAAATCATAGACACACTAGATATAGATATACCATAGATTATAAATCACGGTAGTAAGACATGACAAAGGATTATAATACAAATTATCATTCATAGGTCTATGCAGACATGTGACCCTCGTGATAGGAGGTCCGTGCAGACTACCAAGCTAAATTAGCATGCATATAATAAAGCTGTGTGGACTAACATGGATACTTGCCTTTAAAGATACTAGGTCCGTGCGAGCTTAACTTTGCATAAGATCAAATTTACACAGTGAAATTAACTTCTCATGGCTTGCTTAATGCTAAGTGCAAACATCAAATTCACAATTTACATGTCTAATATGATTAGCCTACTCATTATTAATAAGAATGGGGATAACAAGGCATCACCTCATGAATTGATCATCTCAGAGATCATTAGCTTATAGAAGATATAGAAAACTCATTCATAGACCTCAGATATTACCTGTGTAAAAGAATCTCTTTGAGCACTAGCACAAAAGCCTTTTGATACACATAAGAATGGTTAAATTCTTCCTTATTACAAGTATCACTAAGCTTTAATACCTCTTCCTATGAGAATTGTTGCAATTGTAGTTTTTTAGTGTGTCTCTTTTTGTTTTGAACTTCTAAACCCCTTTTCCTTCTTGAAGAGAAGCATTTATATTTCTTTTCTAGGTTTTTTCTACTCTCTTTTATCAGGAGGAAGTCCTAATCCCTTTTGGATTATGACCCCTGGACTAAATAAGTAACGTTTAAATTCGGAGTCTGTTTTCATCAGTAAGTCCATGCGGACTTATTCTTAATGGTCTGTGTAAACTAAGGCTTTTAAAGTGATGGTCCGTGGTTTTCATGGGCCGGGTCCTAGCCTGCTTCTATAGTTAGTCCATGCAAACTAAGTATTTGAGGATGTTAGTTCATGCAAACTTAAGTCTCGAAAGGTTTTTTGTGCTGTGCTCAAGAGTCGTCTCTGATTATCATTATTAGTCAAGGTGAGGTATCTATAGTTGCCCCCACTTTGCTATATGCTGTGTAATGCATGAACTGGAATAGCGCACAACAAAGTACCAAATTTAGAAATACTTACCTATGGGTGTGCTTTTTTTAATATAGATCTTTATCTTTGCAAAAGCTTGCTAAACCTGATTTTTATCTTCCTTTCGAAAAGAATCGATATTGTGAAGAAAACTACACCGAATGTGGGTGCCTTCTTGTCTTGGGTGAAGTGAAAATCTAACTAGGTCCACACATGTTCTTGCTTTAATGTCTCTAGATTGCCATCCTATGCTATCATGATATAGTTCGTGCACTTAGTAGTTCTTGATCACACCTATGGTTATATGACCGATAGGTTTGATCAAATGGATACAAACTTCAGATTGGCTTGTTAGGCTAAACACTATAACATAAACTGGATACAGAGTCAAATTTGGTGGATTGGCTTATTAAGCTGAACCTTATAACATAAATTGGACACGGAGTTGAATTTAGTGGATTGGCTTATTAGGCTAAACCCTATAACATAAATTAGACACAAAGTCAAATTTGGTGGATTGGCTTATTAGGCTGAACCCTATAACATAAATTAGACACGGAGTCAAATTTGGTGGATTGGCTTATTAGGCTAAACCCTATAACATAAATTGGACACGGGGTTGAATTTGGGGGATTGAATTCTTGGAGTTAATTCAAGCTTAATGGATTGACTTTTGATGTTGTTCTTTAGAGGAAATTAAGCTTGGTTACTCTGAATTAATCATGTAAGAAAAAAAAGTATAATGTCAGCTTTGAGGAAAGAAGAATGAACTTAACCCTTTTGGATTTCGATGGTTTTAAGTTCATGCAAACATCCGCGTATTAGCCCGTGCATACTTATATTTAACTTTTGTAGATTATCTCAAGTAGGTCCATGCAGACTTGATATGTTATTGTATGTCTGTGCGGACTTAGCTATTTGAGTTCTATGCAGACTTATCGCATCAATGATATAAATACTCCTTTTTCTTCTCTACTTCTCATTTCTTCCATTTTAGTCTTTCCATATTCTTCATTTTCTCTCAACAAAATGCTCTTACCATGGCCTCTTATGTAGGAAGTGCTTCGGCCTCCTCTTCTTCCAACGATGAGGATGCACCTACTGTGATCCTCCTTTTGCAAGGGGGAGGATCTGCATTCTTTCCTCCTCCATCGGAGGACATCTCTATGCCTGCTCTGGTGGGTTTTATCCTATTTGTAGCGGTGAACTACTTGAAGAATGTAGCACTTGTTAATGGCATTGCCTTTGGCGATTTGACTCCTTTTTTGGTGGATCTAGCTCATTATACGTGTTTTGAATTGTACCCATAGGTGAGTCTTCTCTCTTTATGTGTTTTTCATCATGTTTTCTCAGTCATTTTGGCATTTTTATGCTCTGTAAAATTCTAGGTGCAATAGGTCTGTGTGAACTTAGATGGCTAGGGCTTGGTAGGTCTGTGCAGACTGTACTTTTAAGGTTGTTGGTCTGTGCAGACCTTCTAAATTTTCCTTTTTGTTAGAACTGCTCCCATGCTAGCATATGTGATTCTATATGTGACATCTATACGAACTTGTAATTGACTATCTTAGTTCGTGCGGATTGCCTTTTGACTTTATTATTAGTCTGTGTAGACTTGTTTTGGCTGGGTTTTGGTCCATGTGAACTTTATCCATTGACTAGTTTTTGACTCCATTGTTAGTCTATATGGACTTATTTTGGCTGGGTTTTAGTCTGTGTGGACTTTATCCATTGACTGGTTTTTGACTCCATTGTTAGTTCGTGCGGACTTATTTTGGCTAGGTTTTGGTATGTGTGAACTTATTTTGATTGGGTCTTAATCCCTAATTGTTTTGTCTTTTATAGATATGTCCCAAATATGGGGGCACCCTTTTTCGGTCCACAACATTGGTATTCTATTATGCCTTTGATGGTGAAGAGCAAGGTGTGTACTACAAGCTTTCAGATTTTCATTAATCACTTTATCGGTGGGGATTTCCATTATGACCTCTAGGCTTTGCTAGATAGGTGGATTGACACCATATATACCTTCCACATGTCCTTTGGTGAGCTAACTAATCGGGGCACCATGTACTGGTCGTGCTAGTGCTTTTGATGCTTGCTATCGGCATCCTTCCTTACAACTGTCAAAAGTGAAAGAATTATTGGGATTTGTGCCCCAGGACTGATCTGATGGCATTCGTTGTCCTGATCTTCAAGAGAGGTGGGGTGAAGAGTCTCTTTCAAGCAAGATAAAGGTGGATTAGTATATGCACTATTTAATCCTATACCTATTAGGCACCACTTTGTTTGCTAATGTCAATGGCACCGTGAGCTAGAGTTTCCTCTTGGTGTTGAAGGAGGTGAACAAGATAGAAAGTTGGAACTAGTGCAATTCCTCCCTAGGGAGGATGTTTTGAAGTCTGGACATAGCTGTATAGACTCGAAAGAGTCATTGTTTTGTTTAGGGCTTCAAGTTTAGTGTCTTGGTAAGCCAATTCTCTATTCTCTCCTTATTCTTTTTCCTTTGATACTTTCATTACTAACTTATTCTCTTCCCCTTTTTTTTTGTTCTTAGGTTTGGGCTTATGAGCTTCATTTGTTAGCCCACCCTTGTGAGCTTGATGTGCCGTGACACTATCCAGTGATAGACAGAAGGGTCTAACCTATCTCGAGTCCATAGAATGTGGCATCCTTAATGCAGCATCACCAGTATCTCTCCTTATATGCCTAGATAGATGTAAGTAATTTTTGCATAAAAAAATATTTCTTTTAGTAAATGTTTATGTGTTATTAATACTTATCTATATAGGTTGACTTGGTCTAGTGGGTCATTCCTATTGATGAGTTACCTCTCCCTCTTTGCTCCATTCGAGGCTTGTCCTTTCATCACTTGCTACTGACTACTCCAAAGACTTATTATTGGTTTTTGAGGGAAAAAGTAGTCAGTTAGCACTTAGGTCTTGACATGCATCTCATCCCTCTAGACCCTCCTGAGTCTATGTTGTTCGAAAGGTATATCGATGACTTGGAATTCATGCAAGGGATAACCATCAGAATCCCTGAAGCTACTTTGATAGAGGACAGTGATAAAGGCTATACTCCTTGGGTTACATCTCACTTATTTCCTTAGGTTCCTTATACTTCTGGGCCCCTTTCTTCTTAGGTAAAATTCTTTTGTCTTACCATCCTTTTCATGGTGTCTTCTTTACTTTGTATGTTCTCACACTGTAGCCTACTGCTATTTCTATGGGTGGTCCATCATCATTGAGAAAGTGACGCAGGACCTCATCTGACTCACCGAGTTCTCAATTCTCTCCTCCTCCGATCCATGCTTTAGGGTCGTCAGCTAGTCCAACATCTTTTCCTAACGAGGTGGTAGGGACACTAGTAGATGTACTGGAGTTAAGCTATATACATCATGGCATCAACAGGGAACTCTCTTCAGCCAAGCTTCACACTGAAGAAAGCTGGCCTGTGACCTTTAAGCTTGAGGATACAACACTAGTAAGATTTTAGGTTCTATCATTAGGACTTTCCCTTTACATGTGCCTGACATCTTATTTTTTTTATTAGGTGAAGAAGGCTCTAGTGGAAAAGGCTACACGGGCTATGGAGGCTTTTAGGAGGGTCATGATTGACGAGACTCGGGTGCTGACGGTAAGTGTTTTCCTATTATGTATGTCATCTATGTACTTTCCATGCTAATGTACATGTACGTTATACATGCTTATGTCTATTGTGTTATATGTATGACATGTCACGTCTCACCTATGTATGTACATGTGTTATGACTTAAGCTATATGCACCGGGCTATGCTATGTTGCATGTAAGTTATGTGCATTGTGTTATATGTGTTATGTGACATTAATCCTTCACCCTTTTGCAGAATGAGTTATCCAGGCATGTGTTGACTTTATGTGAAGCTCGGAGGAAGATCAGGGCCTACAAAGTGGCTAAAAGGCTAGTGATTTCTTCTGAGGATGAAGATATAGAGGAAAAGGATGATGACTAGGCTTAAGGATGACATTTTTCTTTTCTTTTATGATTGTGTGGGCATGATCATGGGCCCCTTTTCTATTTAAAGATAGGATTTTCAATTTCCTATCTTAGTATTGTAGAACATGACACAATTTATCTTTCCTTTTCCTAAACACCTCTTAATTTCATGACTTTGTTCGATCTTTGCATGCTTTCTTTCTTTTGGATGAACATGAGGCTGTTTGTCTATTTTATGACTAAATGGGGTGTCTTGGTCTATATGAACTTGGAAGGGTTCTTTTAGTCCAGGCGGATATTAGTCAATCTAGCCATAGACTTGCCATGTGAGCATCTTGAGCACCTGCTTACTTAGTCAGTATGGACCTCGATATTGTACATAAGTCCATGCTGACCTTATCGCACATTATTTGATTTCCATTCCTAATTGGAAAATGAATGGAATGCTTATAAATACCTCTTCCTTGCTGGCTATTTTATTCACTCTTTTCATCATGTCTTCTTTTTATTTGAAGTTGCTTATGGTTTTAGAATTCAAAACTTCTTGGATTTCACCTGTTCTTACTCCTTTTTTAGCCCTTAAATTCCTGAGCAAAGTCCGAATCAACCTTAAATTCCTAAAGGCTACTACATAGCACTAGAATCCTATTTTATATGTCTTTACCTTTAATCATCAGGAGGTATGTCCTGCCTTAGAGGAGTTCACAGCTATCATGGGATACAAAATTACTCTTACTCCCCCCCTAGCCTTACCCTCCTTTGAGGATCGCTATCCCTTAGATATTATTCTGGCTTTAGGTTTCTCTCCCCTTTCATGTCGTAAGCTTATACCAGGAGCAGGTCTAATTTCTTTGTAGGCAATTTTGGATCACGTTCATCAAATCTCTGTTAACTCAATGGAATAGGTGAAATGTGTCTCGTTATGCTGCTCGGATGCTATCTGAGTGTTACTTCTAAAGATGATCACTGTGACTTTAAGATCCTTCACATTCTCACTCTGACATGCTCTAGTCATAACCCTTTTGGCGTATTCTTGGATAATACTATTCATGTTTTAGATGCACTGACAAGGAAAGACGTTGACTTTGTGATAGGGAGCCCACTTCTCTAGTAGGTAATCTTATTTTGTTGTGACCCTAACTTTTGCCCAGTACACTTGTGATGGTTTGCATACTAGCGGGTTGACCTAATTTTTACTTAGGTGGTCCTTTGTGGATTTTTCGACCTAACGACCCTCTTTTTCTTTTTTTTTTCTTTTTTTTATAGCTTTAGCTACAAGAGAAATTGGAGTTGATTGTTCCTCCACTTGAAAAACTCTGGGCAAAGTATGACTTCCCTCATCATTGTGAAAGGAAGCTTATAATGAGGTGTGACACCTTTGATCAATGGCTCTCATGGCTTAACACAGTCACTTAAGTGGACTGGGGATGTCCCTAGTGGAAGATTAGTCACTTCACCCTGTCTTGTCATGCGGGTTATGTACCTTTGATTGGATTGAGGCATGTTACTTTTTATAGCCCTTCACGCATTTCACGATAGTTTGGTTTGGTATAAAGGA
>CANXYI011245681.1:0-10001 GCA_948208565.1 Hura crepitans | reverse complement strand
TTTAACTAAAAAGTTTTTAAAAATCCATAAAAGTCATTATATTTAAAAAGTAAATTCATAATTAAATACATGTAAACTTTTTAAAATCTTAAAAAGTTGTTATTAAATACCTTAAAACTTTTACAAACTTTTAAAAAAATTTAAAAGTCTTGATTAAATATCTCTAAACTTTTAAAATATTTTAAAAATTTTAATCGAATACACTCAAACTTTTTTTAAAAATGAAAATTTTAAAAAGTCATAATTAAATACACTCCTGTTAAATTCTAGATGGAGTTATTTATTTATTTATTTATTTTGGTTAAAGTATGAACATGCTCATTAACCAAAACTTTTTCAATACTCTTTGAATTATATGATTTGCATACATTAGACGAAACATTAAAACTGAAGCAGTGTTATTTTACTTATGGCTATTTATTCTATTTTTCTTTTCTTTTTAAAATATAAAATAAAAATAAAAACAATACATTTATATTAGAACTTAGAGAGTCCCTTAAATTAATGACTTATTGATAATTATTAAAAAAGGTTAAAAATTTTCAAAACTACAAAAAAGATGATGAGAGGACATAATTGACAAATGGTAAAAAATTTCATATAATGTTGCTTGTCAAAATTCTAGTTAAACATTATTTGAATCCAACTTTACTATTATTATATAGATTATATAGATATAGATTCGAAATGCAACTTGTTTTGAATATTTATAAGAAATCTCTATTGATACGGAGGATATGGATTCATAAGTTTATATTGATAAAGGTTAGTCTAATTTTTTTTTTTTTACTGTTTTTAGCCCAATGTGGACATTTAAAAAATTTGAAACCAACAAAAGGGATTGAAGTTTTGCATCAAATCAGCAATTTTCTCTTAGAAAATTTGCCCAAGGGATTGAAACTTTTTCATTATAGTGGAAATTTTCTCTTTGTTCAGTGATTGTGTTTAATTTTTTTCTTTGCTTTGTGATTGTGAGCGTGATTTGCTTGGTAGTATAATATTTTTTTATTTTATATTTTTACAACATAGCAAAAATCATAATAAAAAAATTTTAAATCAAAATTTAATGTGTCAACATATGCTTCAGGATCAGCTCAAGGAAGTTTCAAAAATCCACGTTTTAGCTTCCAAAGTACAGTATCTATAAGGCCAGGGATCAATAATGTCTCCTTACTAAGTGTTATGATTGGATTGCCGGTTCGATCTTTTCTCTCATTTGTATTTTTTTTCTTAATAGTTTTGTTTATAAAATTATTTTGTTAATTTCTTCATTACACGACTTGAGATTTAAAGGACTCAGGAGCACATCAAGAGAGAAAGGCTGGTGGACTAAGGAAGGTAACTATTGAAGATAAGGACTTAACAAACTATTCTTGGGGATATCAGGTACATAGTTAAATATTGACATAATAAATTGATAATGAATTTTCGTTTTTAATAAATGTAAATCATCTCAAAATTCTCTATTCCTAACATTCCCAGTTTCACATTGTAATTGCAGGTAGGGATGATAGGAGAGAAGTTGCAAATTTACACAGAGCAAGGCTCATCCCAAATCCATTGGGCACCCTTTTCTCATAATGCTCCCAGTCCACTAACATGGTATAAGGTACCAGCGTTTTTATCCAATAAATTATAATTGTATTGAAATTTTGAGTTTAAATTGAGTCGTACTGCACCACTTGTACAGAAGTGCGCACATTCTAACCATTAAATACTTTTTATCTAATGGATAGAATGTGCATACACATTTTATCATCACCTATTTAAATTTCAGTAGGATTCTTCTAAGGAAATAATTATAATTTCAGCACATCCAACTCCTGCCCTTTCTAGGAAATACATAAGTGGATGCTCTGAATACTTTGTTTTATTTATTATCATTTCTTTTGTATAATTTTGCAATGTCCTCCCATTTGAACCCCAATTGTGGCCCTTTAATATTTAAGACAAAAATAAAGATAAATTCTAATATATGTCTAGGGTGTTGGTTATGTGACAGACAATGTTTGATGAACCTCTAGGAGATGCACCGGTAGCTGTGAACCTTGGCTCCATGGGAAAAGGTGAAGCTTGGGTTAATGGCCAAAGCATTGGTAGATATTGGCCGTCATATCGCTCACCAGATGGATCTTCACAAATATGGTACTAATATAACCAAAACTTTTCACCTTTAATTTTTGTAATAACTAATTAATATTGTTTAAAGATATAAAGTAATATTTCCTTTATAAACTTTTTTTATGTCTTCAGTATTTTTCATTTTATATTGCTAAATTATATGAGATAGTGAGAAAATGCTCTTTTTAGTATATCAATCATTTAAAGGAGATTGTGACAAAATGCTCTTTTTAGTATATCAATCATTTAAAGAACCTCATGTGCTTGTCGTTACTTTAGTAGGGAAATGACTATTTCAATAAGTTGAATAAAATCGTTATATTTTGACAAGTATAGAAGAAAAATAGCTCCATTTTATGTATTTAATGGCAAAAGCTAATAAAAAAATTAAGTGATAAAAACAATTAATTCAAAAAGTTTAGAAGTGAAAGCTGATATTACCCTTCTTCTTCTTATTATTATTGTTATTGTCTATATAGGTATAATATTCCCAGATCTTTCCTAAAAGAAAAAGGCAACATATTAGTATTATTTGAAGAAGTGGGCGGGAACCCACTTCAAATATCAGTAGACACTGCGTCAATCTCACAAGTGTGCAGCCATTTGAGTGGTTCTCATCTTCCTCCCGTATATTCATGGAGAAAAATTAATGAAACTTATTCAAAGATGTACTACAGAAAACCTGTAGTTAAGCTGCGTTGCCGTTCAAATGCAAAGATTTCAAATATTTTATTTGCAAGCTATGGAACTCCACTTGGTAATTGTACAACTAGTTATGCTGCTGGATTGTGTCACTCCGCTTCTTCAAAAGCCATTGTCGAAAAGGTATTGACTTCTTTCACTTAGCATATTTTATGCTCCTTCGTCACGTAATGATAAATTTATTTCTTATTTTCAGTTTTTGAAGTTTGCAATTTGGTTTTAGTAAATGCGGTTCAAATCATACGTTTATTTTCCAATTTACTCTTACTTTAATTGTAGACATATCAAAATTAAGAAATTATTTCATATTTATTAGCAATACACATTAAATAAGTTATTTATTATTGATAGCTATAATTAAAAACAAAAATGGTTTATTACATAATGTAATGCTCTTATTATTTGTTCATATTTTTTCACTTAATTAGTCATTATGTATTAAAATTTCTTTTTTTTTTTCAGAAATAGCTCCAAAAAAAAAATTGATCCATTCTGCCTAACCTCTCTATTCTTGGTGTAGCAGTCCAAATATTAACCGGGAATTGATATTTCATGTCAAGTTTACGTAAATTTACTAAAAACGGATTAAATGAAATAGAAACTGAGCTTTCAGAGAGCTTTACATAATAAAAGAAAAGAAAAGAAAGATTATATATATAGAAATATATAAGGTAAACAAAGTAAATAAGGTGAAATTAGGATAGCAGTACGGCGGGAGTACCAATTAAGCATTCTAATGCAGATTATTGTTTTTGTACAAAAAGAGAATGTTTTGTTCGATCATATTGTTTGAAAATAACAATTATTTATTTATTTATTTATGATTATCTATATAGTTAAGCTGAACTTTTAATAAATATTTTAGCTTACACTTTTGATTGCATTTCGTATTTTGATTTTGCAGGCATGCCTAGGGGGGAAGAGATGTTCTATTCCTGTATCGAACGCATATTTCGGGGGCGATCCATGCTCGGCCTATGAAAAATCCTTGCTGGTTGTTGCAGAATGTAAATGAGTACAGCAATCTTACCAGATTTCCAATTGATCTTTCAGAAAATTAATCTTTCTTAGCCCATCATCTTAGGATGCCTTTCCACAGGTGTTATAGAAATTTGTAATTTCTTTTTTATTTTTTTAACTCAATTTGTAGCCCTGTAGTAGAAGTCCGTTTCATTATTCGGTTGTTACTATTAATATCATTATTAATTGTTCAGTCATTTTTACATTAATATTTCACAATTTAAATACTTCTCTTTTCTCCATTTAAATAGTTAAAACGATATAACAAGGATAAAATCTTTATGTTTGCCTAAAAATTGTTATAAGTTAAAAACTCGATAAAAATTTATTAAAAGTTCGTTGATCTAACCCACAAAATTACAAGAACAGAAAATCAATGGGGCAAGCTTAGAGCTATGAGAATAGCAAGAACTGTTACATTGAAAATAAAGGGATTATCCTAAACAAGTGCTACTTATAGTGCTAAAAATAAAAGCTTAGTCTAATGCAAAAGCTTAGAAAACTGAAAGACATAATAAAACTAAGGTACATTGTGAACGAAGGTTAGAGCTAATATTAGAATTGGAAATGGATTGCTAATCTCGTTGAAGAAAAAGAGTAATTACAAAGTCTATACATACACTTAAGAGACTAAGCTAGCTTAGCATATAATTTCCCTCACATTCTAACATATTCTAGCTGACTTACTAACAACCTCTACTATTTGCAATTCTAGGACTGTGTCAATAAATAAAATTCTTCTATGCTACCCCATGATGCTTGTTGAGGTTGAAGCGAGCCCAACTTGGGCAAAATTCTCTAAAAAGATAAGGTTGCAAGGGATTTGGTAGAAATGTCTATTAATTGGTGAGCATAAGAGATGTGTTGAGGATGAATGACTTTAGATTTATACTTATCATGAACAAGATGGTAGCCAATTTCCAAGTGTTTCATGTGTTCACGAAGCACTAGATTTTGGGATATATGAATAGCTGCTTGATTGTCACACCATAAAAAAACTAGAAGTGGTGGACAAATATTGAAGTCTTTGAGTAGATAAAAAAGCCAATAGGATTTCACACACTGTTATTGCTAAGCCATGATATTATTGTTGGAGTAAATCAACCAAACCAGTAACTTACAATAATTCAACAAGCAATAATAATAAAAAAAAAATACAGGAGAAAATATGAGGAAAATTGACTTATCTTGATATGAAAAATGAGAGCCAAGCAACTGAAATCCTAAAAATCAGAACATAATCAGGGCCAGTAATAGATAGGTCAACTATCAAATATTGCAACTAAAAAATAGGAGAAAAACAAGAGACTAAGTCAAAGAGATACTTAGCTATAATTTTGAATTAATATTTAACAATTCCCCTTTAATTCAAAATTATATACACCAAGTTGTGCTCTAAAGTAAGCTTGCTTGTCGTAAGAGAGTGCCTTAGTTAGTATGTTAGTTATTTGCTCATTTGTATTGTAGAATTTGAGAATGATTTCACCACTTCTAACCAAGTCACGAATAAAGTGATGATGCAGATTAATGTGTTTGGTTCTTTCATGGATTGCTGGTTCTTGGCCATAACAATTGCTGCATTATTATCACAAAAAATCTCAGTTGTGTTCTTTTGTTCTTGGTTGAAGTCTGCATGTAATCTTTGCAACCAAACTGCTTGACATGCTGAGGAAGTAGTTATAACATATTTTTCTATTGATGAAGAAAGTGTTGTTGTAGCTTGCCTCTTTGAACTCAATGAGATAGCCCTAGAGCCAAGACAAAAAAACATTTCCTGAAGTACTCTTTCTATCATCCAAACTACTTGCCTAATCGCTATCTGTGCACTAAAATAATTTGCATTTTGATTTCTATGAGTACTAAATCCCATATTTCACTATTCTAGCAATGAAGCGTAGGATCCTCTTTACTACCCCAAAGTGATATTTTGTAGGAGAATGCATGAACCTAGAAACAACGCAACTGAAAATGCTATATCTGGCCTAGTATGGGTTAAATAAATTAGCTCTCCCATTAAACTTTTATAATGGCTTACATCTCCTTTTTCAGTTCCATCTTCAAGTTATAGCTTCTCATTCATATTCATGAGGGTGGCTACAACTTTACAATCAATCATATCAAACCTCTTAAGAAGATCAAAAACAATTTTCTTTGTGAAATAAAGATTCCACCACTACTTTGATACGCTTACAATCCAAGAAAATAATGCAACAAAGCCAAGCCTATCATCTCAAAATTTCCTTATCATACAATCCTTAAATTCAACTATAAGAGATTTAGATGATCCCATATATATAATATCAACAACATAAAGGCACCCAACAATAAAATCACTTGTACCTTTCTTTTTCATGTAGAAAATTGGCCCACTTTTGCTCTTCTCAAAGCCATTAAGCTGAAAATAAGAGTTGATTTTGTTGTACCATACACGTAAGGCATGTTTTAGTCCATAAAAAGCTTTCTTCAGCTTGTAAACCTTTTCTTCCTTCCCTTTAATTAAAAAACCTTTAGGCTAAATGACATAAACTTCTTCCTCCAATTCACCATTCAAAAAGGTAAACTTAACATAAAATTGATAAACTAACTAATTAAATTGAGTAGCTAAGGCTAAAAACATCCTTACAATTTCAAATTGAGCAATTAGAGAAAATGTGTCTTCGAAATTTATTCCTTGTTGTTGTGAATAACCTTTTACAATGAGCCTCACTTTGTACCATTGAATGCTACCATCAGCATGATACTTGATCTTAAATACCCATTTAAGGCCAATTGCATGTTTGTCTTCTCGCAAGTCTACTAACTCATATGTCTTATTCTCTTTAATTATTGCAAGTTCTTCCTCTATTGCATTGCACCACTCTTCTTTTTTGGTTACTTCTTCAAAGCTAGTTGGCTCAGTTACAAATAAGGCATATGTAGAGTCATAGATCTATTTTCATCTAAAGATTCACTTGAAGATGATGATACTTTTTTACTCGGAGATAAAACTAAAGAGTTGTAGGTGTTTGGTGTTGATGGAGTAAAAGTTGCTAGAGTTGTACCCATAACTTCAATAGGAGAATCTTCATTTTCTAATGATATTATAGCTGCTTAACTTCCTTCATTTTTGCCCTAATGCCAACTTGAACTTTCATCAAACATCACATTTCTACTAATAATCATCTTGTTGCTTATAGGGTTATATAACCTATATGCTTTGGATTGTAATTAGTAACCAACAAAAATACATTTTTTAGATTTACTGTTCAATTTTTAATGATTTTGTGAGTCAACCAAAAAATAATAAATATAACCAAAAACTTTTAAATGGCTTAGCCTGGGCTTCATACCTATCCAGGCTTCATAAAGGGTCTGATTTAGAACAACTTTTGTCGACGAAATGTTGAGCAAATACACTACCATTGTCATTACTTTAACCCTTAAAGTATTTGGCAGTCCCTTTGCTTGCAACAAGCTTCGAGCCATTTTAATTATGGTGTGATTCTTTCGCTTCGTGATACCATTTTTTTTATGTTATATATGGGGCTATCAGATTCCTATGAATACCATTTTCTTCACAAAAAGCTTTGAACTCATTAGATAAAAACTCAACACCCCTATTTATGCAAAGAGTCTTTGTATAGCCTCTATTTTGCTTCTTAACAAGTGCCTTAAACTTTCGAAAGCTTCTAAAAGTTTTTGATTTATACTTCAAAAAGTATACCTAACTCATGCGGTTGTAATTATTAGTAAGTAACAAAAAATATTTGCTGCCACTAAGTGAAATTGTATTCATAAGCCCACACAAGTTAACATGTAAAAAGTTCAAGAAAACTTGAAGCCCTCCAAGGATTCCTAATAGGAAATGTGATACTTTTATATCCAACTAGTAGTTGGTTCAGATACAGGATGTCACATGTTTGGTTTGACTATTATTCTTTATTTACAGCTTTAGCCTTTTTATTAGATTATCTCAATTTACATACTAATTAAGGATCTCTCTCAATATTTTACATTCTTTACTTCGATCAGATTGCATATGTATGGGCCTAACAATTTTATTCTATTTAGGAGGCCAGTTCGATTACTGTTTCTCAATCTATAGTTGCATCCTCATTTAATTATAGTGGTTTGACCATCTCAAATTTAATTCACATACTACTTATTACACTTTATATATGTATCACATTCAACCCTCCCATATATGAATAAATTGTTAACCTTAATTATGTTTAAGTTACTTTTTAATATAAATGTTATCACTTTTTTCCATTATTAATCAAGTGATTTAGGAATTACTATTTCCAAGTATGTATTCTACATGGACTTATGTGCTAGACATGCCAACACAATCGAATGTTGGTGATAGATGCACTTATTGGTTAGTTAGACCTTGAACCTCCATCATATGCTGGGACTTGATTCGCTACCTCACCTACCTTGATTTACAACTTATGCATTAGCAAAGGCTAATGCACTGAACAATATTGCTTCGTGGTGTATCCAATAGTTATGAATTATCATTATTCCATCCCTCTAACCTTACTTAAAAGTTTAAGTTTCCAGTCTTCACATAATTTTAATTCACTCATGCTTATTACCTTAAAATAGTATTGTTGTGTTTAACATTTATATTAGGTATGTTTCACTATCTTGTCTTAAGTGTTCATTGATTTAATTACTTCCCAATTTATTATTGTTCTCTAGTGACTGGCTTTTATGAGTTTTTATACTTTAGTCTTGAGCTCTTTGCTACCTTTACTTTATTTTTAATGTTATATTTATGTAGATAAACTTTTATCCCTTAGTAACTTTTATCTATATGTCTTAGTTGCAGTATATTATCCCATTGACAATGTAATTACATACATTCAATTTTGTTTATTCTTATACCATCATATTGATGATAATTATTACCTCAATTTGCTTATAGCATGGCTTTTAATTTGCACAACTTAAAATCCTATTATTTATCCCATAGTTTCTTTATTAACCTTAGTCTTTATAATATCATTTCTTTAATTGAATTCTCAGTTCCCTGCTTAGTTAGTTAGCCCATATTCTAGAGACATTAATCTTATGCTAGATAATAAGATCTGTTAGTTGTGCAACGGTTTATATTTTGGACTTGTTATGCTACTACACCAGTGTCAAGTGAAGAAAGGGGTGTGCAGTGGCACTCTCAGACCTATGTGGCTACACTTGTGTGAAGAAAGGGATGTGTAGTGGGCCTCTCAGACTTACACTGTAGCTGCACCCGTGGCCCTCTCGGACCTATATTGCGGCTGCACCCATGTTATCATAGTATCCTAACAGTTGCCATGCTTCCCTAGTTAATCGGTCAACTTATTTAATATGCGTCTAACTAATATGGGCTCTATTCAACTTAGTCAAGATCATTAATATCATGTTCACTTTTATTTACTTCACATATATGCACATACATGTTCCTTATATCATTTTTATTCTCTAGTAGTGTCCTTAATTTCCAGTTTGTACTTTCACTCATTCACTTATTATGTTCAACCCGTTCTTTACTTACTCAACCTATTAAGGGTTGTCAAGACATATACGTTATATATGTTTGGCAATAACATTGGTCATCTAATTAATATCACCATATATATGTATACACTTCACCACATCATTTAGTCATAATGTATAACGTGCACACATATTCTCGAATTTTATCTCAACTTCCTTAGTTTAAATTTCTATTTAATTCATTGCACTTCTTTTCTTGGGTATTTTTATTATTTACCTTATCCATTCGCATTTACATATATGTATATATATGTATTCATTTCCTTCTTTTTCACATAATTAATTTAATTTAATTTGATTAATTAAATACATTTATTTACCCATGTATATTTTCATATGTATAGTGTTCTTTTAGTTAAACAATTATCCCATTTTAAATTAGTTTCATAACTATTTTCATGTCTCCTTGTCATCCTTATTTTATTTTCTTTATATGGCTTAGTAATTTCCCAAGTATTTAATAAGTGTATTTAATTTAATTTGATTAATTACCCTATAATTGTTATATATTTTTATTTACAATACTATTTAAGTACCTAGCCCTTTAAACAATTATTTTACCTGAATTAACTCTATAATTGCTATCAATTACCTTATGTACCTCCTACGTATAGTTTCGGCCTAAGTCACCCTTC
>CANXYI011245639.1:0-10000 GCA_948208565.1 Hura crepitans | reverse complement strand
ACTAATGCCTTGAGTATAAAATCTCTAGCAGGTATAACTTTTATGAGAGTTTATATTTTAGTAAGTTGTGTGGCTTTGTATAAGTTAACTGTAAGTGAATGTTCTTTTATTTCTTTCATGTGTAGCTTTGAGAGCTTTGAATGTCTGACTAAAGGTCACACATGATGAAGCAATCATAGCCAAGATAAAGATGAAACTTGAAGAAGCTCAAGAGAAAGATGAAAAGCTGCATAGTATAGTATGACAGATCTAAAAGGGGAAGCTGAGTGAGCATAAAATGAGAGATAACCAAGTGTATTATTAGGGTACAAAGAGATTGATCTTGGATAAGGCACATAGCAGTGTGTATGCTATGCATCTAGATAGTACTAAGATTTACCAAATTTTAAAAGATCACTATTATTGGTTGGGTATAAAGAGGATAGTAGAATACGTAGCCAAATGTCTGACATTTTAACATGTTAAGGTTAAACATCAAGTTCCATTGTGTTTTCTACAGCCTTTAGCAATAAATAAATAGAAATAGGACAAAATCACTATGGATTTCATGATTAGCTTATTGCTGACTTAAAAGAAGCATTATGTGGTGCGGGTGATAGTCGATAGATTGACTAAGTTGACTAATTTATTACCAATTTAGAGTGATTGATAAAGGTGTATGTTTAAGAGATAGTCAAATTACATGGAGTACCCATATCAATTATGTCTGATAGAGACCTATTACTTTGTGGTTCTAAAAGAAACTATATGAAATTTTGAGTACAAGGTTAACCTTTAGTACAACTTTCGATCCTCAAATAAATGGCTAGTCAAAAAGAGTCATTCAGGTGCTCCAGGATATGCTTTGAATTTGTGTTATTGACTTTAGGGGTAGTTAGGACATATACTTATCTTTGATGGAATTCATTTACAATAATAGCTATCAGGCTAGTATTAAGATGGCACCTTATAAGACACTTTATGATAGAAAGTGTAAGACACCTTTATACTGGATCTAGTTTAGTGAGGACAAGGTTATGGACTAAACTTAATTAGGCACACTGAGAAGAAAGTGAAAGTTATCAATGATAACTTGAAAATTTCCTTAGACAGATAGAAGTTTTATGCAAACTTGAAAAGAAAAGATATAGAGTATGAGGTTAGTAATAAAGTGGTCTTGAAAGTTTCACCTTGGAACAAAGTTCTACATTGTAGTAAGAAAGGAAAGCTTAGTCCAATGTTTACTAGTCCATATGAAGTTATTGAGCATATGGGACTAATAGCTTATAGAATAGCTTTACCTCTTAAGGTAGATAAGATCCATAATGTATTCCATGTAACAATACTAAGGAGATATCAGCTAGATCTTACATATGTGATTTCTATTGAATCTATAGAGTTATAGCCAATTTGACTTATGAGGAGGAATAGTCAAAATATTGGCTAAAGAAGTGAAATAACTAAAGAATAAGAGGATTTCATTAGTTAAAATTTTATAAAAGGAATGATAATACTAAAGAAGCCATATAGGAAAGAGAGGGCATAAGGCATCACTACCCTCACTTGTTTGATTTAGGTAATCTAAAGGAAGAAATTATTTAAAAGGGGAAGGTTGTAACAGCCCATTAAATTGTGTGAATAAAATAAAATAATAATTGTGTGTGGAGTAAAAAGGAAAATAATATTTTAAAAATAATTAAAATATAAATTATGCATATATTAGTGGTAAAATTAAATAAAAATAATCATAAGAGGATTAAAAGTGATTTTTGCTATGGGACATATGGACTGTTACATGGGTTTTAAGAGCTTAATTTAAGCCATTCATCCTAGGAGTATAAATAGCCAATTTCTACACAATTAGTAAAAGATATCATAACATTATTACTTCTTTTTCACATAAAGATCACAGGTACCATTTTTTAGCACGTAAGCACACAATTGACTAATGTAATTCAATTTAAACTAGCATCTAATCATTCCATTATGATTTTTTGCACTTGTATTTGTGCTAATTATGCATTTGGGTGTTTTGCTTTAGGTTTTGGTGTATTGAAAAAGAAGGAGAAAAAGAAGCTAAAAGAAGGAAAGCTAAAGAACAGGCAATAATTGAAGCCTAAACCACTGCTTAACAATTTCTAGCCACTTAAAATCAGTATGTACATAATCAACTTTAAATTTCCCTTTAAATTCTATAAATTTTTCTTAGTTAGGTTTTCTACTAAAAGTGTGTATTTTTGGTTGAAATTGATGGTGTTTGTGTGTAATTAGATGCTTTAGAATGTTTAAATTATGTTATAAATCATATATGTTATGTAAATTAAGATGTGTTTCAGCATGATTTGGGTGAAGAAAATTTCATTTTCTTACTATTTTTATGAGAAAATTTGTGAACGTTTTGTCAATTCTGAGGGCCTCATAGCCATGACCCTTTAAGGCAAGATGAATAGTGTTCTGAAAATTTAAGGCCTTATAGCCATAATCCCTCAATAACAGTATCTTTTTTTAAGTCTTTTGTAAATTGAAATGCTTTTGAACATGGATTTAAACTAGATTAATTTAATGAGCTCATACAATATTTAAGGCATATTTTACACGAGTTATTAACTTGAATGAGATAAAATTGTAAGTGCAAATGATAGTGAATCAAGGGTGAGAATTCTTCATTATGAAATGATTATTTGCTTAGATATGTGAGGACAATTATGGTGAGTTATACAAATATGATTGTGATACATGTAATAAGGTATGAGAATGTGATATTGAGTATTATATATTAATGCAATCTTAGCTTAGAAACATACCATGTGATGATGTTGAACTTATGAATTTATGAAATAACTATATGAACACGATTAAGGAAATAAATTTGTAATGGCTATGTGAACTTTACAAGTATTGCCCATATATACCTAGATTAGAGTTAGCGTTAAGATAAGTTAGCAAGCCAATAAAGATCTATTTAGCAGTACTGCATCTCTCATTATGTGATATTGTGATTTTTAGTTGAAATTGATGGTGTTTGTGTGTAATTGGATGTTTTATAATGTTTAGATTATGTTATAAATCATATATGTTGTGTAAATATTGATTAGGATGTGTTTTAGCATGATTTGGGTGAAGAAAATTTCATTTTCTTGTTATTTTTGTGAGAAAAGTTGTAAAAGTTTCATTAGTTTTGAGGGCCTCATTGCCATAACCCTTTAAGGCAAGATGAATAGTGTTTTGAAAATTTTAGGCCTTATACCCATAGCCCTTTAGTAATAGTATCTTTTTTTAAGTCTTTTGTAAATTGAAATGCTTTCAAACATAGATTTAAACTAGATTAATTTAATAAGCTCATACAACACTTAATGCATATTTTACACGAGTTATTAACTTGAATGAGATATAATTATGAGTGCAAATGATAGTGAATTAAGGTTGAGAATTCTTGATTATGAAATGATTATATGATTAGATAAGTGAGGACAACTATGATAAGTTATGAAAATATGATTATGACGTATGCAATAAGGTATGTGAATGTAATTTTGAGTACTATATATTGACATAAGCTTAACTTAGAAACATACCATGTGATGATGTTGAACTTATGAATTTATGAAATAACCATATGAACATGATTGAGGAAATAAATCTGTAATCGCTATGTGATCTTTACAAGTATTGCCCATTTATACCTAGATTAGTTTTAGCATTGAGATAAGTTAGCATGCCAATAAAGATCTATTTAGCAGTACTGCATCTTTTATTATGTGATATTAAGGGTACAACAATGTAAGCCTTATTGGGTACTATACAAAATACGTGTGCTCAATAGAGTAAGTGTGATATTATGGGTACAAATGCATAAGCTTTA
Source organism: Hura crepitans (assembly GCA_948208565.1). Lineage (NCBI taxonomy): Eukaryota > Viridiplantae > Streptophyta > Magnoliopsida > Malpighiales > Euphorbiaceae > Hura > Hura crepitans. The sequence goes on along the minus strand of CANXYI011245639.1, from coordinate 6,159 downwards.
TTATGGTACCATACATTATATGAGCTCATTACATAATATGTGATATTGCAAGTATGGAAATGTAGGCCCATTGGGTACCATACATATATGTGATTACCCATTATCTAGTCTATGACAGTCGTGGCATATAATAAGCCAAATTAAACTAAACTTATAAGTATACTTACTAAACTTGATCTGATTGAGGTAGGAATAATCTACTAGAACATGCATGCGCATAGTATGAAACATGTGATATCTATTTGTGCATATATAATTCTTTATGAGCATGTGAACATGATACATGTTTAACTTATATGTAAGGCCAACCAAGAAAATACACTCTAGTGGTTTCATGCATAGTTTGGATGTTGATTATGACAATATTGATTGTATTGAATTGTAAAGTGATATATAAATTATGTCTTAAATGAATAAGTGTATATGATATTGACGCAATCCAAGATTGTTTATGCACCATTAAGCAAGTTTTGCTTAGCATATTAGTTTTCCATGCATAGGTTGAGGATCAAGCATTGATAAAAGAGGCATTACATGTAAGATCGGTAGTTGATTTGAAACATAATTTGTTTGCATACATTATTTCATTTTGATAAATTTTTAAATATTTTTATTTTTTTAATACAGCTTGATTTTTATACATAAACATGTGATTTTGAGTTGGTTTACCATTTTAAACAATTTGGCTTTTTATGGCTTGGTTTTGAAAGTCAGAGTTTTGGTTTATTTTGGATTATGAAATTGAGATTTATTTAAATTGTGTTTTATTAATGTTTCAAAGATAGGAAATGAGTTCTAAATGCGAATGAGTATTATTGTGAATGTGATCGACATATGAGTGACGTAATCCAGTGCCATGTGTGAGCATTTAGATAGATTAGTGTCATCCACAAATAATGTGGCACTCCTCTGTTCGATGTCTTTAGACATCAAAAAGAGGGCCATCACATGTTACATAGACATATATTCACCTAAAGAAAAAAAATACAACTTAAGCTATTTTACTTAGACATATAACATATCCAAGCCATACATTAGACATAAATTGACATAAAAATTTTATATTTAATGGTACATTAAAATGAAAAGTACATATGATGCATACTTTATAATAAATAATTTAGGGATAATTAATTATGTTTTTTAATACTTATTTAATTATTTTCAAAATATAGAACAAATAAAAATCCATATGCTCAAACAAAAATAAAAATTCAGACCTTATATCATTTTTAATTCTCATGGCATGCTCACTAATTAATAAAAAAATGGGAAAAATAATTTTTAAAGGGATAAAGAAAAAAGAAAAGAGCCTAAGTGGCTCAATCTTTAAATTATGAATGGATTTTGTGAAGAAGACTTCTAAAAACTTAAAAATCCAAAGTTATTAACTTAAAAATTAATGTATAAAAGAGAATTAAAAAAAATGAGGGCTATTACAACAGAGGTCCACCATTATTAAAAGCAAATAAAGGTAAGAAATTGTTAATAGTTTATGGTCAATAGAAAAAGTAAATGTTGCATAAAATTAACTTTAAAGTCACCTTTTCATACACTGAGTATAAAATGATGACATAATACGTAACATTAACTATGGATGTTTTAATTGCATAACTAGATTTTATTTAATTATTTACTGGCAATCAATTTTACCTATAAATTCATAAAAAAATTTACTTTTAATAATTTGGTTGAGAATTGGTAGGTGGCTACATGATTATTACTTATTTCTTTAGTTCATGTAATGTGTTAATGTAATTAGTTTTTTTTTTAATTTTTAAATGAAAAATTATGCTATGTTAAATATTTTTTTAATTTTAAGATACTTCAATTTTTCATTTTAAAAATATAATTTCATTTTTTTAAATATAAGTCATTTTTCTTTCTAAATTATAATTAAAGACAGGTGATATAAGTAATATAAACAAGGATATCATGATGTTAAGGAATTAAAAAGCACATATTGAGGCATCAATGGGAAATTATTAAATGAAAAGTGATGGTGAAGTAGTAATGATGAAAAAGTGTTCAAAATTTTAGAGTTAATGCTTCTAGTGTACCTATTAATTCTTTACAATTTAAGGCTATTTGATACTTATGCATGAGATAGTAAGTTAGGTTATGCATCATATCATTGAGCATAGTCATTAAAGCATACATTATTGCATTGCCTCATTATTATCATTTACATCAATCATATGTACATAACCATAACATTTACATCATATGTGTTTTCCTACCTATATCGAGTGGGAAATTGACAAGATACACTTATATAAGTGAACAACATAAGAAAAGATTAAAGTAAATAAGAAAAAGGTTATGTTGGAAAAGGACAATATAAGACATAGAGGAAGTTAAAATTCATAAATACAAATAGAACTAGTTATATATTATTAAGTTTGATGAAGAATTGTTATAAGGATCATATATATAGAAGATGGGATGTAAAGAACCCATGGTTTAGAGTGGCAAAAAAAATGTGATGTCCTTTTTATGAAAGATAAGATCATATAGATTATGGATGTATTAGATGACTAGTGCAATAATAAAGGTTTTAAAGGATTGAACATATGTGTATTATGGACCCTATGAAAAAGCCTAAGAGGGGAAGTGATGGAAGTATGAACAAAAGATGTGATGAATGATTATAAGAGTAAGCTTAAGTATTAGATGATGAGAAATACGAACATTACATAAAACATGAGACTTTAACAAGAAGAGTATATGTATCTAATTGGTGTGCATGTATACAAAATTCTTTTAAAAGGGGAAGAAATGTAACACTCAAAAATCTCGGCATTGTGAATAGTGACACCTGAGGTCATGAACAATGACTTATGGGACATGATCAAGATTTTATTATTGATCAAAGGATTAAGTTATAAGCAGGTTATGGGTAAAATTTGGTACAAAGATAAGGACATTTGGAAGTCTAACAAGCGATAACGAACAAGATTATGAATAGTGAATTTAAAAGTCCTAGATAGTGGCTCTTTGTATGAGAACAGAGTTTTTACTCTTACTAATTAAAATTTTATGTGATGAATAAGTTATGGATATAGTTTGGTAAAGAAATGAGAATGTTCAAAGGGTAAATAAATAATATCAAGTGTGTATATGAATAGTACCTCCTAAAGGTGAATAGTGCTTCCTAGGACTCAACTCATACTAATGTTACAAGATGAAAGTACTAATTATAAAATATTATACGATAAAGTTTGAAGAGGAAATAAGGTTATTAAGGAGGTTAAAAATAAAAGTTAAGCTTTTTACAGCATTATACTATGAATAGTGACGTAGTTAAAGCTGAGCCGTAAAATATTTTTGAATGTGCTCAAATGGATTCAAAAATGCCACATCCTAAGACTCCAATATTCTAAAGGTAAGTGAATTGAAACTTTTTAACATTGAACAATATTTTATAAAAATTGGGTAATGATAAAAGTGTTATTTTTAATCAGATTTTCTCAATTTTTGAGCACAGATTTTTTAATGCCTTTAGGCATTATTGCAAGTGATTTATTAGGTTCTTAAAACATGTTAATTGATGGAAGAAATGAATAATATAATTTAAAAAGGCATAAAAAAAGTTTTTAGGCTTGGATTAATATGGACTATTAGATTTTTAGTTAAGTTCATCCTATCCCTTCATTAAGGGAGTACATAAAGACTAAAATAGGATTAAATATAGTAATAAACAGCCTTTCCTTCCTCTAAAAACCAATCGACACACTCTTTCTCTCTTTTCCTCCATTTTTAACTTCTTTCAAGCTTAGTTAAAGCTTGCTTAAGCCCTAAATCAACCTTCAAACCATTGCTAAGGCTATTTTATGCAAGATTATGGAAAGAATTGAGGTGATAAGGGATTAATTTTGAAGAATATTAAAAGATGGGTTTTTTTATTAATAGTACTTAACTTTTATATAAGTGTTTCTTTTGAAGATTTAATATTTTTCTAAGGTTGTTTAATTACCCAATAAGAGTTATATTAAGTTAATTTGATTTTTTGGAAGTATATTTGATTTATTGTGAATTTTTGAATTATGGATAAGGTTATGTTAAAGAGGAAGAAAGAAAAAGATAAGGGAAAAGAAGAATAAAGGTTTGAAGAGGCTTACTGGGTATCTTTGACACCATTTGTATGTGTATCCACTAATTTTATGCCTTAATGTGTGTTTATAAGATTTAAAGTGAGTATATTTACGTTTAAATGCATTAATTGTGTATGGTGTGTGTGTGTGTATGATTAATGAGGTTAGAGATGTTTAATAGGATTTTTAAGTTTGTTAAAATGATGAAAAACAAAAAGTTAGTTAATTAGGACTTAAGATGGCCGAAAATTTTATGATGGAAAAATAGTGACTTTTAGCATGTAATATATGTAGTATAATAATGGTTAGGATCTAATATGCTTAATGTGGAATTGTGGTTAATGAGTATATGATTTATGTGTGAGTTGTAACATGTAAGTATGTATGTTTAATGTATTAAATGAATGTGTGTCATGAGTAATTAGGTATAATTGGAATTGTAATTAAGTGAGGTTATGTGAAGGCTTAACTTGTGCAAAATGTGAAGAATTGAATTGATATGTATTTATTGGATGGGTGGGTCAAATGGTTGTTTGTGGATGTATGAATATCTAATATAGACTAGCAAGTGTAGAGATTATGATATTTTTACCTGGGATAAGAGTGATTTGTGGAGTTACCACCTGGCCTCTACACCAGGACCTCTAATCTTTTATACCATAAAGGTTCAAAATTTAGATCTTATTTATGCCCGAATAATATGCCTTCTTGTATATTATAACATTTATCAATCCCTTTTTAATCAAGCATGCATTTATACTTAAAGTATTTATGTCACCTTTTCATGTATAAGAAGTAAATTTCAATATTTAACAAACATATTTGTACATCTAGAAGGCAGGTTATTAATTAATTGTTATTTAACCTGACATTTACCCATAATTCCATAGGAATTGGCGGTAATTGCCCAACTCCCATCTCTAGGAGATTGGCCTTCATTAAAATGCATTTTTCATGTGACTTTTGATTAAGAAAATACAAATCCATTTTGTGAAGGAAAACACCATTTATTTATGTATAAAATCATTTGATGTGAAAGTTAGGTTTTAGCTTGTAAAACAAGTTATTTACTAGCTATTACAACCCTAAAATAAGTAATAAAGTGTAAATAGTACAAAACCAAAAGAAATAGTCGAAAGCATTAGAATAGTCTCGTCTGTACATTGACTAGTCCATACGGACTACTACATAAATGATATTAAGTCCATCCGGACCTCCACTCTGATGAGAAAGGTCACTTGCATACAACTCAGAAAAAGAGGTTAATAACACCAAATAGTGGTCCGTGACAACCTAATGACAATGTCAAATAAAATGATCATATAATATGATACAGATATAAAGGCATGCTAACATGGTGAACAAAATATGTTAAAACATAATAGACAAGGGAAACATAATATTGTTATTGTACCATGATCTGTACGGACCTCATATTACATACATATTCAATTTATAGGTCCGTGCGGACCTTTTACCACATACATATTCAATTAATATGTCCGTGCAGACCTTCTATTATTCAAAATAGGTCCGTGCAGAGTTAGTCGTCTATTCCAGAATGTAAGTGGGATTACAATTTTCCATGAATGATTAGAATATTATTAAACTAATTTGAGAGGTTAACCTACTCCTATAATTGTCGTGGGGATTACATAGAACCACCTCACATGATAATTAATCATGGGAGAACATTGGTTACAGCAAATAACACAAATAAATGAATGAATATGATAAAAGGAGTCTCAAATCATACCTTAAAGTGAGCATCAAGTAACAAGGCAAAGTGTAATGGTTTAAAGGAATAGATTTTTGAGTGTGGGTTAATTGGACTAGCAGAATGATTCCTCCTTAGGTTCTCCTTCTTGATCTATTGAGACTCTCCCTTAGATTCTCCTCCTTGATCTATTAAGACTCCCCTTTTGATCATACCTCAAAGTGGGTATTTATAAGCTTAGGTTTAAGGGTTTTTTGTCCAGGGGTGGTAGAAACCTTCTAAGAATAGGATTTAGTGCCTAAATAGGAATTTTGCACTTCTAGAAGTTTTACGTCTGTAGGTCTATGC
>CANXYI011245439.1:0-11154 GCA_948208565.1 Hura crepitans | reverse complement strand
AGCTTAGTAGGATGATAATTAACGCATACATATAATAAGTTTGATTAAAGAGGGGAAGCCTATTGAGTATGAAATAAAAGTAGGTGACTATTTGTATTACCATGATAAGCTGTGTGTGCCTAATATGGATGACATCAAGCAGCAAATTTTATAAGATGCTCACAGTTCACCGTATGCCATGCATCTCGAGAGCACAAAAATGTATCTTGATTTGAAGAAATATTATTAGTGGCTTGAAATGAAGAAGGATATAGCTGAATACATATCCAGATGTCTTACTTGTTAATAAGTAAATGCAGAGTATCAAGTTCCTTTTGGATTGCTATAGCTAATAGCAATTCCAGAGTGGAAATGGGAGAGAGGAACCACGGATTTTATGGTTAGATTACCTGAGACTAGGAGCAAATGTGATGCAGTAGAGGTTATTATGGATAGATTGTCAAAGACAACACATTTTATTGTCGTTAGGATGGATTATTCACTAGAGAAACTTGTTTAGCTGTACATTGATAAGATTGAGAGGTTACATGGAGTTCCAGCTTCTATCATATTAGACAAAGACTCAAGGTTTACATCAAGACTTTGGATAAAGTTACATAATGCTTTGGGTACATGACTTACATTTAGCACTTCTTTTCACCTAAAAAGAGATGGTCAATCAGAACGGGTCATCCAGGTGCTTGAAGATATGTTAAAGAGTTGTGCTATTGATTTTAAAGGTAATTTGGTTCAGTATTTATCTTTAGCAAAATTTGCATATAATAATAGCCATCAAGCAAGTTTGGAATGGCATCGTATGACGCCCTATATAGGAGAAAATGTAGAACTCTATTATGTTAGAGTGAAGTGTGTGAAAATAAACTAACAGGAATAGATTTGATAAAAGATGCAGAAGAGAAAATCAAGATTATGAAAGATAGGTTGAAAGCAGTATTAGATAGGTAAAATCAAATACAGATTTGAAAAGAAAACCAATTGAATATGAAGTGGGAGATAAAGTTTTTCTTAAAGTGTCACCTTAAAATCAAGTGTTGAGATTTGGTAATAAGGGCAAGTTGGGTCTAAGATTTCTTAGTCTATATAAGATAATAGAACTTATGGGACTAGTGGCATATTGATTAGCATTGCCACTAGAGTTATAATAGATTCATGATTTTTTTCATGTCTCTATGCCTAGGCAATACAGATTAGACCCCACTCATGTAATAGCAGTAGAAGAGGTGGAAGTTTAGCCAGATCTTTCATATAAAGAAAAGCCAATAGGGATTTTTGCATGTGAAGTAAAGGAGTTACAAAATAAAATAGTGCCATGAATGAAGGTGCTATGGAGACATCACAACCTAAAAAAAGCCACTTGGGAAAGTGAGCAGCAAATGAAAGAGCAGTATCCACATCTATTTGAACTAGGTAAATTTTAGAGGATGAAATTTCTTATGAGGTGAGGATTTGGAACACTTGTAAAACCTAACCTTATAAATGGTATTTCTTGGATTATATATTAGGATATTAAGTAGCGCACCCCACTAAGTTAACTTAGATAGTAGTGTATTGGACATGAAACTTTAAAAGGTAAAATGAGGCCCAAAACAAAAGAATTAAATATTTTGATGGAACCAAAAATTTATTTTTCACTCAGATCTACTAGAATATGGCCTTAGTTTGGGCTGTGATATGAGAAGGTTGGGATATGCCCGAACTAACCTAAAAATATCAAACCCTAAAGGTCAAAAATTCTAACAAGTCCAATGTTAAAAGAATTATAATTTTCTGAGATCGACATATATTTTTATTGAATTTCTTATTTATGCGATTGAAAAATTAACTGAATTTCCTTGTTCTTTTTGGCATGAGCTTAGAGGAAGCCTTTAATTTTGAAATTCCTTAATTTTTGGTGTCCTAAGAATTATTTTTGGTGATAATAAATAATAAGAATAATTTTACAAAGATTAAAATAAAAATAAGGAAAAATGTGCACCAGTGGATCGAATTTAATTAAGTCATGATCGTCTATGTTAATAATATAAAAGGGTGAGCTTATGTGTACATACCACACATGATAATAAGTTTTCTTCTTCCTCCCACTAAGAGAAGTTGGCACCATAGCCATAAGCTCCTCTCTCCCCCATTTTTCTTCAAACACATAAAAAATCAACCCGAAACCCCTAAATATTATACTCAAAATGCTCTTTATTGCATCTAGTTTTTTATTCTCCTGATTCTTTCTTCGGAACGGCTTTATTTTAAAGGAAAAGAGGAGAAATTCAGTTAGGGTTTTGAAAGATCAAAAGCTAAGGTAAGCATATTTTTGGGGTTTTATTATTTTTTTTATGATGTTACTGGTGCCTGAAAAATTGGTATATGTGTTATTTTTAGTTTTTGATTACTGTATAATTTTCTATGAACTTTTATAATTATATACCTATTATGAAAATTAGAGAAAAAAGGAGAAGGCATTCCAAAGGCAAAGGGAGATAGTATAGTGACATTCAGGACACTGATAAATAGCTCTGTAAGTTTATTCAGTAAAATATGTGAACACATTTCTTGTTTATGCATTTTTACCTTAAAAAACCATAATGGAAGTGTTAGTTTTAGTGGTTTATGTTGTTATAAATTTATTTTATTGGAATTATGATGTTTAGAATTTATTAATTAAGTGATAATAGTGGTTAAAGTGGATTAAATTGATGTATGGTTAAGTTATACACTTGGTAGTGTAATATGTAATAAAAAGGGTAAAATCGTAATTTTTGACATTATGTGTAATTAAGGTGTAAATGTGATATATTTGCATAAATAATCATATTAGATTAATTTTTGATGATTAAAGATATAGTATGATGGAATTATTGTACATTATGGATATGTATGTTTGTTATGCATAATGTGAGCACATGTGTGATACATACGAGTTATAATGTGACATAAGTGTAATACTTGTAAAAATATATTGTCAATTATTATTATGAGATGTAAACTCTCAAATAAGAATGTTGTATGAACATAATGGTGACAATAAAGTAACAAAAATATATTATCATTGTAATGAGACAAGTGGAAATGAACTTATGACATAAAATTATGTAATGAGAAATGTCAAGCCCATATGTGTTAGACAACCTATTAGATAGGTTGACTAGTCAACTATGGTATAAGTAGCTGCTAGACATTGGTATCATGTTCATATAGGTGTAGCCACTATCAAGTCCATTTGGTTTACCGCACATACTCATATAGTATATTGTTGTGATTTACAGCATATATTAGCATGCCATGATATTTCATACAGGTGCAAGCACTGGCAGGTTCATCAAAACCATTGCACATGTATCGATGTAGGTGTAGCCACCATAGAGTTTTGTTAGGATCACTGCACAGTTAGTGATAAACTATTATGTTGGTGCAGTAGCTATTAGGTCCAAAATGTGGGCCACTACACATCATGATCCTGACATCTGGTATTAGGATTCATGTCTGTCAAATATAGGCTAGTCAATTGTAAAGTAAAGAGATTGTAATTTCAAACTTTATAAATTGAACTTAAGAATTTATATACCTAAAATGGATTGACATATAATATGATTTGAACATGATAGTTAATTAGGCATATAAAAGAAATGAATGTACATCATAATGTGTGTGCAATAGGTGTGACATGTTTGCATGATAACAAATGTTAAGTATGCATTTGTGTGCATTTTTGTGAGGGAATATTTTATTGAATACACCACCAAGCTTCATGCTTACTACATTATGTTTTTGATGCATAGGTAATAGATAGCCAGCTTTAGACAGCCTCAATAGCAACAATACAGTGCAATTCAAGGAAGATCTTATCAACTATTTTGGTATATTTTGGTTATACAATGTGATTTAATAACGTTAATAGTTGGCACTCATATGTAAGCATATAGGACTAGAGTTTTATGTTATAGTATATGGGATGTAAACATATTATATGGGTTATGTTGTATGATGTGTCTATGTATGGATGAGATTGCATGATGTGATGTGTCTAATAGTGATATTAATTTAAAATGAGGACTAGAAAGGTCTAGCTGGTTGAGAATGGCTGAAATATTATACAAGTGCTATTTTATGTAGGTTTTATTTTGGGACATGTTACGGTGCAGTCGTTATGTTGTCAAAATTTTATTAAATGAGACTGTTTATGTGACATGTATATCTTTCATATGATAAAGGTTTTAAGAAGATACTTCTAATAAGGATATAAGTTGGTTTCATGTCATCTCTTATTTGGACTAGTAATGGTTTAGGTAAGTGTCGTCACAATGTGGCATCCATTATTCAGATCTACCACCTGGATTAAGTGAGGGGTGCTACACCTCTTATTATGCTCCTGCAAATTTTAGAAAAATTGTAAAAACTCATACGATACCTAAAAAATTTAGATGACCACATTTGTTGACTTGTGGGCACCTACTTAATAAGGGAAAAATATTAGAATTTTGAAATTCTTACTTGATAAAAAAATAGGCACTATCCACCTAACACAATAACTTAGAAATTTCCCCTTTAACTCTGAAATTTTTGCCAAAAACACTGTCTAAAACCCATAGAGACTTGAAATTTGTGGTTAGATGTTGAATTATTACTTGATTTTGCAAGATTAAAGGAAAAAATGGTGAACTTCAAAAGGGAGGGGCTGTTGGGTTTGATGGATCTAGAGAGAAGAGGAAAATTTTGGTACTTTGAACAAAAAGTCAAAGTTGTCATGATATTTATCCTAGTGAAGAATTAAATTTTTAATACTTCCAAAAATTTATTTCTCTTCCATTTTAAGTCCTTTTTTAGTCATTATACCTCTAGAAATTAGATAAATCAGGTCTGTAAATGCTATAAAAATTAGGACTCAAAAATCAAAGAAAATTGAGTTAAAATGTCAATTTTACACTTCCTAAAATTAAAAAAAAAAAACTTCCTGATCTTAGAAAATTGTGATTCTAGTGTCATTAGACTTAGTGGAATTTATAAGTATCAGGTTGTATAATTTTCAAAATTTTTTTTAGCAACTTTAAAAATTATTTTCGGTTTAGCTTTGCCTTAGTTACTATTCACAAGACACTGCTAAAAAAATTTTCTTAGCATTTCTAACCAATCAAATTAACTTCGATTAATTTCAAACTTTGCCCAAAATTATTTTATGACTAATAAATTTATCCAATAACTTTAGTATAGCCCAAATCTCAAAAAGTACTATTCATAATGGGAAAGTACTATTCATAAAATGGGTAAATTTTTGGGTTGGTACAGGATTTCCCCCTCTTAAAATAAATGTCATCCTTAACATTGCCTAGTTTAAATAATTGTGGGTATTGCTTGTGCATTTGAGCTTCTGACTCCCATGTCATTTCTTCCTTAACATGATGTTTCTAAGGCACTTTCACTAGTGGAATGGTTTTATTTCTTAACTGCTTAACCTCTTTGATCAATATTCTGATAGGCTCTTCCTCATATGACAAATCTAGCCTAACTTTAACTTCTTCCACTAATAAGACATGATTCAAATAAGATCTATATCTTTTAAGTATGGAGACATGGAAAACATCATAAATCTACTCATGTTTTGGTGGCAATTATAGTCTATAAGCTAGTGGTCCCACATGTTCAGTCACCTCATATGGACCAATAAACCTTAAACTTAAATTTCTTTTCTTGCCAAAGTGTAGAACCTTCTTCTATGGTAATACTTTCAGAAATACTTTATCTCCCACTTCAAATTCAACATCTTTTTGTCAAAGATTAGTATATGACTTCTATCTATTAGAAGCTACTTTTAATCTATCTTTGATAATTTATACTTTCTCCTCAACATCTTTGATTAAATCTAATCCTAAGAGCTCAGTTTCACTGAGCTCACTCTAACATAAGGGAGTTCTACACTTTCTCCCATATAGTGCCATGTACAAAGCCATTCCTAAACTTGCTTAATGGCTATTGTTGTAGGTAAACTCTGCTAATGATAGATAGTGATCTTAGTTACCTTTAAACTTAATGGCATAACTCCTTAGCATGTCCTCAAGAACCTAATAAACATGTTCATCATAAGTACAATATAATACTTATATTTCTACATCAATTCATTCAAGTATTAAAGGATTACTTGAATTACATTTTCTATCTGTCCTTCAGTTTGTGGATGAAATGCTGTACTAAAGATTAATCAAGTACCTAAAGCATCATGAAGTTTCCTTTAAAATCTCAAAGTGAATTATGGGTCTTGCTTAGATATAATGGATGACATCACTCCATACAATCTTACAACTTCATTAATATACAACACTGAAAGCTTCTCTATAGAATAATCCTTTCTCATAGGTATGATATGAGTTATCTTGGTAAGATGATCTACCACAGCCCAAATTGATTCATACTTATTCTTGTCATAGGTAAGTTCACTAAAAAATCCATAGTAACTTTATCCCATTTCCATTCTGAAAATTGCTATAGGATGTAGAAAACTAGAAGGATTATAAGGTTCTACCTTTACCTATTGATATGTGAGGCATTTGATAACATATTTTGATATATCTCTCTTCATTCTAGGACACTAATATAATAACTTCAAATCTTGGTACATTTTCATGCTACTCAAATGCATAGCATAAGGAGCATTGTGAGCCTCTTTTAGAATTTGTTTCTTTAATTCTTTAACATCTAAAACACAAATTCTATTATGGTAATACATGCATCCATCATTGTTTAACTTATATTTAGTAGGCTTCCCTCTTGAATGGCACTTATCACAATTATTAACCTATGATAATCTTTCTGCTTGTCTTTAACTTACTACAATAAATTTCGCTTAACTTACATTTTAGCCAACAATACTTTGTTAGACCCAATTTGCAATTTGACATTCAAAGCTTTCATGATTGCTAGAAACTTTCTACTTAAAGCATCAGCACTACATTGGCTTTTCTAGGATGATAACTAATTATACAATCATAGTCTTTAATCAACTTTATCCATTATCTCTGCCTCAAATTTAACTCTTTTTATGTTAGAAGATACTCCAAACTCTTATGGTCTGTATGCAAATAACACTTCTCTCCATAAAGATAGTGTCTTTAAAATTTTAAGGCAAGAACTATTGTTGCAAGTTCCAAATCATGAGTAGGGTAATTCTTCTTATGTTGTTTCAATTGTTTAGAGGCATAGGCAATTACCTTGCCTGCTTACAATAGAACATACCCTAACCCATTATGTGAAGCATCTTATAGGTTGTGAAATCTTTCCTAGAAACTAGCTAAAATAGAACAGGTGCTTCTTGAACATTGCCTTAAGCTTATCAAAACTTTTTTACCACTTGTCATCCCAAACAAGCTTAACATCTTTTTTCAATAAACGTATCATAGGTGCTTCTATCAAGAAAAACCCTTGACAAACCATCTATAATAACCAAACAATGCTAGAAAACTCTGAATCTTTATAGTGTTCCTAGGTGGCTTTGATTCCATAATGGCTTATATCTTACTAAGATCAACTTGAATCCTTTCTATAGAAACTATGTATCTTAGCAAAGATACCTCACTAACCCAAAACTCACACTTGCTGAGTTTGGCATAAAGCTTCTTCTCTCTCAGAATCTATAGTACTTTCCTCAGGTGCCATTCATGCTCATTTTTATTTTTAGAATACACCAAGATATCATCAATAAAGATAACCACGAACTAATCTAAATACCATCTAAAAACTATATTTACTAGGTCTATAAAAGCAATAGGAGCATTGGTAAGCTAAAATGACATTACCAAAAATTCATAATGGCCATATTTCATTTTGAAAGCTATCTTCACTAGATCAGACTCCTTTACCATTAACTGATAGTATTTTGACCTCAAATCAATTTTAAGAACACTTTAGCACCTTTAAGTTGGTAAAAAAGATCCTCAATCCTAGCAATAGATATTTATTCTTGATAGTCACTTTATTTAATAGTCTATAATCTACACATAATTGCAATGTACCATCCTTTTTCTTCATAAACAAAATAGGTGCTCCCTAGGGAGAAACAATCAGCCTTATGAAATGTCTATCAAGCAATTATTGCAGTTGAATCTTTAACTCTTTCAACTTTTCTAGTGCTATTCTATACGGAGCTATAGATATTAGTGCAGTTCTAAGTAATAACTCCATACAAAATTTGAGTTCCCATTATTATGGCAAACTGAGCAATACTTTAGGAAATACATCTATAAACTTCAACAACATTAGTATGATACTAGTATCTATCTCTCAACATCAGGTATCATAAACATAAGCAAGAAAAGCTTGACGCCCTTTTCTTAACATGCATCTTGCCATTATTACTGAGATAACATTGAATAGAAAATCTATCCTCACACCTATAACTATAATCTTGGCCCTGTTATCATCCTTAAGAGTCAATCTCTTCAACTTGCAATTAACTATAACCTGATACTTGGACAACCAATCCATGCCTAATATCAAATCAAACTCATTAAATTGCAGCTTAATGAGATCAACCAAAAATTGATGTTTTTGGATTCTTAAAGGACACTTGCTATAAATCTTATTTATTGTGACATGTTGACCTAAAGGATTGCTAACTAAAATTTTTATGCCCATAGATTCTTGTCGTAACCCCCGGTCTTATGCTTGTGATGTACAAACATAAGAGTGTTCAGACCCAGATCAATTAAAGCCAAAACATGAGAGTCAAAGAGATAGAAAGTACCAGTTATAACATCTAGTTCATTAGCCTCTTCTCATCGCTTGATAGCATTCTATCAAGCAAGTGCTCTCTAATTAACTTTAGACTTAACTTTATCTCTTTAAACTCCCTTTGCTCTATCTCTCCTATGACCTTGATCTCCTTTTTGACCTTGGGTAGAACTTATGCTAATCTCTATCTACTCTGAGTTATTTTATGGTAATCTTTATGAAAATGTTGAACCATACTCAAAATATGTCTCGAACTTCTTCCACCAACATTCCCCCCTATGTCATCTATGGCAAGCTGGACACTGAGGAACTTAACCACCTCTAGCTATAGAAATCAGTGTGCTCATGCTTGCAACTGCTGTCCAGTCTTACCCTTATTCTAATTCCCCTGAGATATTCTTTGAGATTAATCCTACTTTTGTAATTGTTGTGGTGCTCCCTACTAATAACTTCTAAATCTTTTGCCTGATTACTGTGTAAAGTTGGGTGTTCCTTGTCTATAAGTTCTCTTTTTCTAATAATACTCTTGCTTCTTCTTCTACATCTTCTCTATCAATTGACACATTACCACCAACTGATTAAAATTTCTAATCTTCATAAGCACTATTTGTGACTTGATATCAATATGTAACCCTTTCTTAAAGTGTTTACACTTATCAACTTCTATGGTTATGGTATCTTTAGCATAATGGCTAAGCATTGAGAAGTCCTTTTCATGTTCTCCCATAGATTTCTGATCTTATTTTAGGTCCATGATTTATTATCTTTTGTCATGTAAATAATCCTTAAGTATATACTTTTTATAGATTTCCTCTAAGAAGAAATCCCATGTTAGTTCATCCTCTATCTTATACTCAATCAAATAATCCTACCATTTTGAAGCCTCTTCTTGCATTAGGGAGGTGGCACATATTACTTCTTATGCTAGTATACATCGTATATGTTTCATAATCTTTTTAGTGTGATCCAATTGGTACTTAGCTATCTCATGTTCTACCTATCCTTATCCTTTAAAATCGTTAGCTCCCATTATTGTCACTCTCTCTAGGTATGTCTTTTAAAGAACCAAAGATTATTCTTACTATTATGGCAATAGAGTAACATCCATAGCCTATCTCAAGAATTGTAACATCTCTTAATCGTAAACTAGTGGACCCTAAGCTACTAATGATGCTTGTCTATTAGCACTCTCAAATATGGATGCCACTATTTCTGCCTCTTATCTAACTAACATAAAAGCCTAACCTTTTTCTCCCTCTTGTGGTATATTCATCTTAATTATAAGTAAAAGAACAATTGATAAGTCTTAGTATCATTAAATTATGTTATGTATAGACTTGACCTCTACAACACTCTTATACTACCTAGGAATGCCTAAACTAGGCTATGATATCATATAATGTGACACCCCTTACCCGATCTGGTCGTCAGTTGGTCACTTGACACGCCTAAGGTGTGCAACACATACTATGTTATCCAAACTCACAATATAAGTCTTATTTGCTTAAACAATAAATCACATACAATTAATGTTAAAAATTATATTATTTTAAAATAGTTTTAGACTTGTTAAAAACTTTTTAAATTCAATTTATGGGTAAAAAATGTGGAATCCTTGTGCCAAAATTTTGACAGCATAATGGCTACACTAAGCACTATTAAAAAATTTTTAAACTTGTAAACACACTTCTACAAGTATTATCATCCATCTCTACTACTTCGTGATCCATCTGATCAATCCAATATATCAAATTCAATAACATAGTCTTAACCTCATAAAGAGACATCAAGCATGCATAACTTAATTTAAAAGCGTAATTAGATTTATAATTATAAACCAATATACAAAAACTATGATTAAATATATACTTTGGCTTAGGCCCTAAATTATACATAACTGACATAAGAGTGCAACTTCCTAAAGTCTATATATTACATAAATCCGATAAATCTTAGAGATTTACCAAAATCAAAGCCTTTTCTTCGCTTCTATGGATATCCTAAGGCATGTCTCAATTATTCTTCTTACCTACACATCGCAAATAAAATGATGTGCTAAGCATATTGCTTAGTGGGATAATCAAAATAATTATTGCATACAATCTTATAGGCATATTTTATTCCAATAATACATATCAATATTAATCACCAATATAAGCTTTAAATATTACTTCCTAATATTTTATATAAAATGGGTATATATGCCAATTATTTTAAAATAAAATGTGCCTAAATAAATAAAATTGAAGCAAAATTTAATATAATTTATTCATCTCATACATCACACATAAATGAAGCACCCATTTTATGATACTTGCAGTCTTATTAATATACCTATCACATAATAATTAACATTATGCTCACTGCATATTTTATTTTTGCCATTAGAAATTAATAATATTATTATATACAATTAAATGTTTATAATTATTTTACTCTGCCCAT
>CANXYI011245248.1:0-21929 GCA_948208565.1 Hura crepitans | reverse complement strand
TAAATGGTCTTGAAAATACCATACCCTGAACTTTAAAAATTCCATTGAGTATGATGGAGGAGGAATTATAATTTTTTGAGGTCAATATATATTTTTTCGGACTATTTTATTTTGGCCTTGAATAGTGCCAAAAAAGTCAACGATGGAATTTTGATATGAAATTTTACATGGGCCCTAGTCCTATCAATTGAGGAATTTTAAAACTAGAATGGGAATTTTTAGAGACCTATAGAATATTTTATGAATTCTTGACTCAAAAAGTGATATAAAATGTACATAAATTATTTAGAGGCCACTTGGCCTAATCCAAGGTAGCCAACCCATTTAAAATAAAAGGCCACACATGTGTATACATCCCACTTGTGACCAAATCATCTTCTTCCCTACCAACACCAAGAAGTCGATGCTATGTTCATACGAAAACCACTATTTTTATTTTCTCTCTCCTAATTTCCATCCAATTTCATGAAAAAGTTATAGAATTAAAACCTCCATCATTTATATAGCTCAATTCCACCAAGAAAGTTGAGAAAGGAGTTTGAATTTGGCAAATTCACCACTTGGGTAAATAGTGCCTAAAGTAAGTAAAAGTCACCCAATGTCATTTTTTATTTTTTTTATATAGATAGTTTAGGCAATTCTAAGAGTTATATGGTTTTAGAATTTAAATTGGAGTTATAGGTGATTTTTGAGAATTTTCTATGGTTAATTTGGTAGATGTTTAGGGGTGCCTACTTTAAGTGTGAGAGACGAAGGTATTCAAGGGTCAAGTGGTGGAGAAAGAGGTGTGGATACACCCTAGGTATGTGGATTAATTCAAATTTATTATGTCAAGCTTGTTTAATTAAGTTTATGTGTGTGAACTTGTATGGAAATATGATAAAATAAGGTATATTCATGTAATTAAAATAGGGTATATGCATGTAATTAGGTAAATTGTCATTATAATGGTGTATTTGGCATTAAATTAATAAGATTTATGGATTTAATTTGGAAAGATTTCATGTGTGAATGTGTGTGCTCATGATGGCTGAATGGTGTGTCTACATTTATATGGCATGTAGGGTTAAGTAATTGAAGCATATTGAGTGTAAGTTAAATGTGGAAAGCCTAAGGAAATTGACCTAAAAATGGCATGTTATGTGACCTAAAAATGTAACTTAATTGGATTTGACAATATGACTAGAAATTAGTGAATTAGTATACTATATAATATGGATTTGATGTGGGAATAATAAGGTAAAGAAACTTTGAAAATGGGACTTGAATAGTATAAGTAATGAAAGGTACAAAATGTGAAAATAACCAAATGAATAGTGTCAGTTGTGAAAACTTACCAAATGAATAATAACTTTGCAACCGTAGGCAAAGTTATAGTGACTAGTATAATATTGGCATAAAATGTAATATAATGGCAAAATAATAATAATAACAGTTTAAAATGTTTAATGGCCCATCAGTTAGACACCTGCTAGATGGGTTGACTGGTTAGCTAGGGATAGAGCAGCTATTAGGTGGTCAATCCTTTTAGGGCCCACTGCCAAGTATTGGTCATGGTAGGTGTAGCCGCCTAGGTTTTGTGATGAGCCACTGCACTACAGGGTATTATTATGGATTGGGATTGATCTACAGATAGGTCCTTAAGTATCCACCACTGGTGGTTATTGCTATGAGGTGCAGGTACTGAGGGTGGTCTATGGACGTGTCCCCGTTATCTGCTATAAGTCCTTGAGTATCGGAGAAGGTAGGTGTAGCTACCTAGGCCTTAAAAGTGGGCCACTGCATAGGATACATCCCATTGTCTAGTGTCTTAAAGCGTAGTTTTTCTAGTATGGGCCTGCAAGGTAATAAGTTAATTTGAAGTAGCTAATAAGAAATCTGAAAGTAACAGATAAGTAAAATGGGTGAAATAAATAAATGAAGTTAAAGATGGTTAGGATTAACTGCTGTATGTCGAACATTACATTGTGTATGTTGCATGAGTTAACATAATCTATTTGGTTTAATCTACCATTGAGTGTCATACTCAGCTTGTCGGTGTCTCGATGCACAGGTAGTAAACAAAGAGCTAACCAACATCAGATGTCATCGATAGTGTAGTTGCTAGAAAGACTATTGGTACTTTTTTTCCTTTTTGACTATTGTACATAAAGGTACACTCATGTGTATATAGATAATGTGGGATACAGGGTATATGTATCAATGTACTTAATGAATTGAATGTATGTATATTGCCTGTTAATGAATAGTTAATTTTGCATACTTATGTGCTGATAGGTCTGTGACATTTTTAATTGATGACATGAGTGTGTTTATGATGTTGTTGACTATGATCTAGAGAACCAGAGGGTCCAAAAGGGGTGATAAGGTTGGTTGATGAATTAGAAGTGTTCTTCTATGCAGGTTAAATTTGGGTTAGTTACCAGGGCAGCCGTTATGCTGCCCGATTTTTCATGAATGTTTGATAGTGCATAATAGGGGTTTTAATGGACAAAAATAGATAGTAATTAGGGAATAAATAATTAGAATAGGCATAAGACTAGGTTTAGTCAAACCTTATCAAAGTTGGGAAAAAGTTAAACAAAAGTCCCTTGGGGAAATCCTAGGATAAGTGACCTCAGCGGGAAGTAGCACACCTTGCCTATTTTAGGTAAAAATGGGTAGGAGGTGTTACATCCTCAACCCTTTAGGGTGTAACTCTGTTCCCAGATTCATCCTCATGATCCTCAAGAAAATCAAACTCTAGATTGAAATATTCAACTTTCTCGTTCTTCTCATCTGAACCTATTGTCTTTTTTTTATTGCCTAATCGCTTAAAAATAGTAGTAACCTTTTCGGCAAGTGTGGTTACAATCACTTCAGCAAATGGTGGTGTACCAAAAGTAGGAGCAACCTTAGTTATTGCCCTTAAGATTATGGATATCATTTTCCTTTCAAAATTTTCAAATTTTTGGTCCATCGTAGTTTCAAAGTCAAGAGTCTAGGAACTACCTTCCTATGTCATGTTTGTTTGTTTATGAGTAGTATAAATGACTTTCTATCATATTATCCTTCAATCTAACCCATGTACCCAAGTGGCCTAAGGATCTATGATGGCTACAAGATAAGGGGTTAAAAATGATGAATGAGATATATGTGAATGAGTGAATTGTAGGTGCATGTTAATGTGTAAATAACAAACATAGGCAAGAACCTTCCAACCTTATCACTTCCCGCACACGAGGTCAACATGCTCTTTCTTATAAGGGCTTACCTGTGGGATATCAAGGGCTTCTACAATTTTGAATAATGAAGAACAAATAGGTGAATATTATCTCTCTCATATTAAAAAAGTGCATACAAGATGTTTGACCCATATATGTTGGATATGTTTAATCAAACCAAAATGCAGGGTCTAGCCCATTCCTTTTAAAAAAGGCCTAATGGGTTTGATAGCATTTTGAGATGATTAAGCCATATTTCATGTATATTGGCCCATATAACACATAATGCATTGTTAACTAGGGTACCTAGGGGAAGTTGTTATTGGTTATTACATGGGCTTACTATTAGGTCATGCAAGTTATGGTCATCTAAGCATGGTCCCTCCATAACAGGTCCATATTATTATAAGCATATGATGGATTGTTTCACCATTTCATACACCTTATAGGCATGAGGTTTGGATTTGATGTCATTCTTAACAATCTTCCAAATTAAGTGAAAAATGGGTTCGTGCTTCGAAATGACATCTGGGTGAGAAAAAGATGTTAACTTATTCTTAGGCTCTAGCATGTGATGCAGTTTTGAAAAAAGATAATATTATAAATTCAAAACATGAAGTTCCATATTAATTTGAGATACTTTC
Source organism: Hura crepitans (assembly GCA_948208565.1). Classification (NCBI taxonomy): domain Eukaryota; kingdom Viridiplantae; phylum Streptophyta; class Magnoliopsida; order Malpighiales; family Euphorbiaceae; genus Hura; species Hura crepitans. Next base: position 18,082 of record CANXYI011245248.1, on the reverse strand, counting down.
AAAGCATGGTCTCATGGTGTCCCTAGTGGAGTCGCCACTATTCACGTCCCTTTCGTCCTCTCTTGGGCCAGTTGAACCGAAATAATTGAGGACTCAATTTAAACCTCACCCCTTAAGTTTTAAAAGATCAGAAGTTGATTTGAGGAATCCTAAATCATTCATATTTGGTTGGCATAAAAAGAGTGAGTTAGGCACCACAAAGTGGAGTTGCCACTTGGCTGAAGCTGGGAAACACCTTGTAAAGCCAAAACTAGAGCAATTTAGAACCTTACTTTTATTTAGATCTCAAGTTAATACCAAATTTCAAATTGAATTTATAATACTATCCATTTCCTTTAAGAAGTTTTAGGCATAAAAATAAATCACATATTCACATTAAGGAATAACAGAACATATTTACAAAAATATATAAAACACTTAAAAATAAAGAATTCCATACATGAAACTAGGCAATTGATTACTTTGAGAACTTTGGTTCTTGCATGCTTATTTTTAGAAAGTGGATTTTTAGCATTATGAATTTTATTATGGATAAATAAAAATCCATTTTTATTAAGAAAACATCGATATAATTAAATATAAAATGGTTTAGTGACTAAATTAATTATTTTGAGAACTTTGGTTCTCACATGCTTATTTTTAGAAAATGGAATTTTATCAAACATAAAATTGGGTGGTTGATTATTTTCATAACTTAAGTTCTTAAATGCTTATTTTTAGAAAATGGATTTTTATTATTTGTGACTTTTATTGAAGAAAAATCAAAACCCATTTATTGGTAAAACACCAATTAATAAGGTATAAAAAAGCTTAATTATTTTTTTATAGCATGTAAAACTCATTTTCCTACCTATTACAACATAAATGAAATATATAGGAAAATAATTAGCCTAAAAAATAAATTACATGGTAATTATCCAATATACATTTTAACCCTAAAATAAATTACATAAAAATCACTTAAAATACAATCTAGTGATTAGCATCAAGCAGGAAGAATAAATCAATCGCAACACATCAAATCACTCGTATCACAACAAAATCAGAACATTAGAATAAAAAATAAAAGGTCAGATAGAAAAAATTATACATAAAATGAAAAAGACATATCATCACAAAAATATAATGACAATAACAATAATAATACATAAATCTATAGATATGATAAGTTACCATACCTAATCGATAGGTGGATAAAAGAAAATTTGAGAAAAGAAAGAGAAGAAAAATAAAAATCGAATGGCTCACAATGTATAATTGCCTTTAGGAAGAGAAGATCTCGTAAAGGTAGAACCCATGAAGAACAATCTTTCGAAATACTAAAAAATGGTGTTTAGAGTATATTTTTTGCCTTTTTTACAATTTTTTCTTAAAAGCCAAAAGAGACAAGAGAGTGAAAATCCATATAGACTTTCCTATTTTATATATAAATCCTGAGGCATGTAAAATGACCATTTTAGAGATGAAACGGCCATTTTAGCTTCAAAATGGTTGTTTTGATGTGTAAAATTTAAAATGGGAATAGTAGTCATGCATATAAATTCTCCCTTTTTTTGTTAAAATGATGTAATTTTGTCAAGGCAAAATACAGTCATTTTAGTAAGGCATGAAACAACTGTTTTAGAGAAAAACAATGTTATTTTCCCTAACGGCTAGAAATGTGTAAAAATACAATTTTCTTAGTTTTAAAACTTTAGCTTTTTTTCAAATAGCCCCCTGCACCACCCATGGTGTCTGCGGTGGACTAAGGGCTCGGGCCAACTCACATTTCATGTCATATTGCGAGATTTTTCAGGCCAAGCAAAAAACCTTTTATTTTTAATTTTTAAAGAAAATTTCAAGATCATTAGACTGGACATTAACATCCTCATTCCTTGGAACTTAGTCTTTTTCTTCATCATTAGAGAATCTAAACACGGGAGCCTAAAAACCCAGTGTCTATAGTTGCCCCTAACTTTAGGGAGGCAACTACAGACTATGTGAGGTGACCTAAAGTTTAGAAGGAGAGATACATACCTTATAGATTAACCCTCCTTGTATGTGATATGATATTATTTTTAGTTTGGCTCAAGTAGTGCTAGGATGTTGGATCTAAGGTTGATTTGATCTAAGTAGTGCTAGATACATTGCACTCAGAGGTTTTCCTACTTCAGACAGTGTTACAGATATTACACTTGAAGTTAATATGTATTAGGTAGTGATAAGGACATTGCACCTACCTTCAGGCAATGCTATATACATTGCACCTAAAGTTGATGTCTACTAGGCAGTGCTAAAGACACTACACCTAAACTCAATCAGTGCTAGAGATATAGACATTGCACTTAAAGTTAATGTGTACTGGGTAGTGCTGAAGACATTACACCTAAACTTAAGTAGTGCTAGAGACATTGCACTTGAGATTGTTATCCTTTAAGTAGTGCTACAGACATTGCACCTAAAGTTGACCTTAGAAAAATTTTGTTGATCAGGAATCACTGTTCTTGCCTTTGTAACTAAACAAATGGTGGTGGATTGTTGAAGTTGGCTCATCATTTGTGACACTCTCTACCCATTCTATACACTAAACCCAAGTAGGGAATGTGCACGTAAACTAATTTTCAATTTTGCTACCTATAAAAGCTAGATTAAATTAAAAATTTTATTAATTAAATGATTTCTCAACTTATTGAGTTGTAAAAACATTAAAAAAAAAACCTCTTTGGCATGTTTTATAAGGCACCTAATGGGTCATTGTGTCAAAAATCTGATAGCATAATGGTTATATCGAGACACTTTCCCAAATATTAAACCTATTAAAAACACTTCCATAATGACATGAACACACATCTCAACTGCAAATAGGTCCTCTTGACCCTTCAAACTTCCTCAAAAAGCATAAATCCTCAGGTTTAACTCAATCAACATTTTGACATGCAACATCATACAATCCATGTATGGTAAAATAAAGCTTTTGCAATATTACAGTTTTAGTTACAAAACCAAACCCAAAGTTTGCAAATTAGGCCTAATCCCTCTAGAATCACAAAAGCAACACTAGCTATATTTACATCAACATCATTTTACAAAAAGAAACCAAAAGTACCTAAGAAGGGTAGCTTTTGCATTCTCCTATGGGGCAGAAGATTTGACTCTAATTTGCTACTCTGTTACCTATGCATCGCAATAGGCAATGAGCTAAGCTTTTGCTTAGTGGTGTAATCACTCTAAGATGATATAGCAGTTAAGCATACATTTATGCAGTATGTGTCAAGTGAGTCATTTCAAAATCATATATAAGCACATATTATGAATTTCACATAGTTATGTAAATAATAACACATACTTTTCTTTAAAAGAATGAAAATCATATTATGTCCATAATCACATCATCAATGCTTCTAACATGAATAAAAATCAGCTGTATACTTAAAGTACTCCTATATTGGTCATAAACATACACATTCTCAATTTATTTGGTAATGAGCATAACAAGATACATTTTGACCCATTATCATACATATGCATCAATACTGCATATTCGGGTTTCAAGACCCTATATGTACCAACACATCAATTATATGAATTTTAAACTCTCCATAAAACCACATATATCATTTTAATGGGTTTAACCTATCATTATACCAAAATTACCAATATTACACATAATGTATCATTAAAGCCATAAAAAACATTATTTATACTTAACTTGTGCTAGAAACACAATTATCCTAATTATTATTTGTTTAATTTATGCTTGCATATCAATGTCCTTATTATTATTTGTTTAATTTTTGCCTATACTAAAGAGACAACTATCTAAGGTTAGATAGCAGATATTGAGTTACCCAAATGTGCTTATAATGGTGTACTTAAAGGCAATGGTATTCGCAATACAAAACACATAGGCCCAAAGGCTTGCACAAAGTAGTGCTAAAACAGTGGCCCGAAAGCCTAGTGCTTATCTCATATGACCTGTAAGCCTAACACTTGAAGTTAAACATTGCAGTTGCTAATCCTATTTGACCGGTCTACCTATCCAAACTAGGTTATCCATCTAGATAGGCATCATTAAACTCATTATATTGTGTCATTAAAGCCAATTATACATTTCACACCATATTGTCATGTTTATTTATCTCATTCGTCATTTTACACATTTCCAAGGCCTATATCATATGCCCATAGCTTATTTGACATTACGCATCATATGGCCAACTTAGCCTTAAATTAAGTTTACTAACCTCAATTTGGATGCATTGTCTATGAGTATTAGCTTTAAGTCTCATAATTAAGCTAATGATAATATATGATTACTTATAGCCATAACAAGCTTTATAGGTTTATGAAGGCATCATAATATACTCAAAATATTAGACTTATAATCAAAGTTCATTCACATGCACATGGTATACAAGGTTTAACATGAATTTCATTACCATCGTAGTGCTTTAAGCACTAAGTTTCAAAAAAAATATGGACTCACATTCTATGTTCCAAAACCCCTTAATAAATGCATGAAAATATGCCTAAATGATGGTTAAAAGACTCTTAAAATTGTGAAAAAAATTGGGTTGAAAACGGTTCTAAATTTAGTTAAGATTTGAAACAGTTATGAAGAAAATACTACGTGGTCAACAGTGGTCAAAATGGGTCACGAGAGTGACCCCTTTCTAGATAATGGCTGTGACCCCCTTAAAACTCTAAAAGCCTATATTTTGGCTCAAAGGGGTCACAAGAATGACCTATAAAAGGTCAAACCATAAGGCCTTAATTTTAGCAGAAAACAACACAATTTCTTGCAATTTTTATAGAAAACTCATCTAATTTTAAACATAAACTATGCAATCTTCAACACCAATTCAATCATACACATTATAACAAATTATAGAGCATATTTCTCATAAAATGTATATCATATACACTTAAAATAACTCATAATTCACCACCAAATTGATCAAAAATGTTGAAAATAGAAATTTTGAACTCTAACACATTTTTCTATCAAAGTAAAGCATTATTTATGCACATACTAATTGTTCATGCCTTTTTGCATCACATTAAGGTGATTACACATGCTAAACTTAATCATACAGGATGGTCGATACCCACATATGCCTTCTCCTTACCTTAAGAGGCTTGAGTTGGCATTTTTCTTAGGAGTCAAAAGGTTACTATTCACTTCGAGAGGGAATTTGAGATTCTTCTCGAGATACTTTATCGAATCGAGTATCTTAGTGTCTGTGAACTCATCTCAGGATGCTTTTTCATTTTGATATAATATATAAAGGTTGGTATAGTGAAGAAGGAAGAAAAATCAAAGGGAAAGAGAAGGAGGAGGCTCACTAATTTTGGAGGTATTTAGGAGAAGGAATGGGATGGAAATGGAGGGATTTGGCAGGAATTAGGTATTTATAATTTTTTAAAATTATTTTTCCCAAATTTCATAAAATTTTTATCCCCTTTTGGAAAACCATAATTCTCTTATTTCTATCCCAAAAATCAGATAAATTCCTCCTCTAAATTGCCTTAAAACTTTAAGCCCGAAATATGAAGGAAACCCATAAAATTACTATATTTTCTTTCCCAAAAATTAAGTAAAAATACTTCTTGATATCAAAAAATTTTGATTCTAAAGCTAATAGACTATTGAAAATATTTAAGTATCAAGTTATAACATTTTTAGATTATTTTGAGCAACTTTTTAATTGTTTTACGGTTCAGCTTTGCCTATTCATAGGACACTGCCTTAAATGCTCTTTAGCATTTTTAACCATCCAAATGACTTTATATTAGCTTCAAACATTGCCCAAAATTCTCTCATAATTAATACATCCAATTGGTGCAGTTAGTGTGACCTGAGTTTTAAGAAGCAATATTAATCTCAAGAAGTACTATTCATGAGAGTCAGGATTTTTGGGTTGTTACATTTCTTCCCCTCTTAAAAGAGATGTCATCCTCAACATACTTGATCTAAAGATATATGGATACTACTTTCTCATCTGAGCTTTACTCTCTCATGTAGCTTCTTCCATATCGTGATGTTGCCATAACACCTTCACCAACAACACTATCTTGTTTTACAACTCCTTAACCTCTTTGGCTAAGGTACTAATAGGTTCTTCCTCATATGAAAATTCTTGTCATATCTCCCCTTCTTTGGTTGTCAACACATGTGAAGGGTCTAATCTATACCTTCTCAACATCGAGACATGAAATATGTCATGAATTTGCTGCAATCATAAAGGTAAAGCTAGTTTTTAGGCCAATGGATGCACATGTTTTGTGATTTTGTATGGTTCAATAAACATCAGACTTAACCTTCCTTTTTTACCAAACCTCAATGCCTTTTTTCATGGAAATACCTTGAGAAAGACCTTGTCACCAACTTTATACTTGATGTCTCTTCTCTTCAAATATGCATAGGATTTTTATCTGTTGAAAGCAGCCTTCAGCCTTTCTCTGATGATCTTCACTTTCTCTTTAACATCCTTAACCAAATCTAGTCCCATAAGCTTGTGCTCACTCAACTCACTCTAACATAAAGGAGTCATGCATCGTCTCCCATATAATGCCTCATATGAAGCCATAATAAGGCTTGTTTGGTAATTGTTATTGTTAGCAAACTCTGCCAAAGAGATATACTTATCCTAACTACCCTTAAGCTCTATGGAACTTGATCAAAGTATATCTTTAAGCACATGAATAAGCCTATCTAACTGACCATCCATTTGAGCATAAAAAAGTCATGCTGAAACTAAGCTTGGTTCCAAAGGCATTATGGAGCTTTCTCTAAAATTTTGATGTAAAATTAGGTTCTCTATCTAAAATGATAAAAGAAGGTAGTCTATAAAGCCTAACTATCTCATTAACATATAGCTTAACCAACTTCTCCAAGGAAAAATCCTTTTCTCACTAGAATTAAGTGAGCTTACTTGGTCATTCTATCGACCACCACTCAAATAGAATCATGCTTATTCCTAGTCATCGGTAGTCTAATCACAAAATCTATAGTGACTCAATCCCATTTCCATTCTAGAATTGCTTGGGGATATAGCAAAGTAGAAGGAACTTGATGATTGCCCTTCACTTGTTAACAAGTGAGACATCTAGTTGTATAATTAGCTACATCTCTCTTTTTACCTGGCCACTAATGTACCGCCTTCAAATTTTGGTATATCTTAATATTGCCAGGGTGTATAGCAAATGGTGCATTGTGCACTTGTTGTACAATTTGCTATCTTAAATCTTCATTATCTAGCACACAAAGGCATTTATGATAGAATAAATAATCATCTTCCTTAATCTCAAAATCAGTAAACTTCCCCTCTTAGATCATACCCATGATACTCTAAAGTTTATGATTATCTTTTTGTGAATCCTTGACTAACTACATCAAACTTGGCTTGACTTGTAGCTTAACTAACAAACCACTATTATCTTATAACTTTAAACTAACACACATCATCTTCAAAGCTAACATAAACTTCCTACTCAAGGCATCCCTAAGCACATTAGCTTTCCTAGAATGGTAATCAATACGGCAATCATAATCCTTGATCAATTCTATCCATTTTCTTTGCCTCAAGTTTAACTCTTTCTATGTTGGTAGATACTTTAGACTTTTATGGTCAGTAATGATATATCACTTTTCCCTATAAAGATAATGCACCTATATCTTTAAAGAAAACATAATAGCTGCAAGCTTTAAGTCATGTGTCTGGTAGTTTATCTTATAAGGTTTTAATTGCCATGAAGCATAAGCAACAACCTTACCATCCTGCATGGTTATACATCCTAACCTATTCAGTGACGCATCACTATATATGGTGAACTCTTTTTTTGACACTGGTTGAACTAAAATCAAAGCCTCTATCAATAAACTTTTAAGCTTATCAAAACATTCTTGACATTTACTATCCCACTCAACACGTCCTTCCTCAAAAGACATGTCATAGGGCTTGCTATTAAAGAAAGCCCCTTGACAAACCTTCTATAATATCCAGACAAACCTAAGAAACTCTTAATCTCAATTATATTCCTAGGTGGCTTCCATTTTAGCACTTCCTAAATCTTGCTAAGATCAACCCTTATGCCTTCTATTGATGCTATATGTTGCCAAAAATGATACTTTCTTTAGTCAGAACTCACACTTACTAAACTTAGCATAGAGCTTCTCATCTCTCAAGATCTATAAAATTATTCATCAATGCTTCTCATGCTCTTCTCGGTTCTTGGAATACATAGGAATGTCATCGATAAAGACTACTACAAACTGATATAGAAATGGCTTGAATAACATGTTTATGAGATTCACGAATGCCATCAATGTATTAGTTAACCCGAAAGGCATCACTAGGAACTCACAGTCACTATATCTAGTCCTAAAAGCCTTCTTATGTATATCCACCTATTTCACTCTCAATTGATAATAATCAAATCTAATATCAATCTTAGAGAAGACACCTACCCATCTAAGTTGATAAAAAAGATCATTGATCCATGGTAAAGGATACTTGTTGTTGATGGTGACTTTGTTCAACTACCTATAATCCACACAAAGTCTTAAAAAACTAACCTTCTTCTTGACAAACAAAACCAGTGCTCCCTATGGTGAAACACTTAGTCTAACAAAACCTTTATAAAGAAGCTCTTGCAACTGTATCTTTAACTCTTTTAGCTCTACAAGGGCTAACCTATACGAAGCTATGGAAACTATCATTATGCCTAGCATCACCTCAATTCCAAATTCTAACTCTCGTTCTAGTGGCAAACCAAGTAACTCATTTGGGAAAACATCCTTAAACTCAGCCACAATAGGAATCTAACTTACTTCTGATACTTCCTTTTTGGTGTCAACCACATATGCAAGGTAGGCTTGACAACCATTACGCATCATCCTACTAGCCATAACTGCTGATACTATATTAGCCAAGCAATTTGATTCTTTACCCATCACTATCACTTTTGACCTATCGCTAGCTTGTAACATGATCATCTTCCTCTTACAATCAACTATGGCATGATACTTAGACAACCAGTCCATGGCCAAGATAAGATCAAACACATCGTATGGTAATTCAGTGAGATTTACTAAGAAACCATATCCTTGTGCTGATAAAGGACAGTCTCTATACACTTTGTTCACTATGATAAGCTACCCTATAGAATTGCTAACCATCATATCAAAACCAAGGTCATTTGACTCTAAACCATGATCTATAACTTGTGCTATACAGATATAAGAATATGTGGACTCTAGGTCTCTTAGTGCTAAAGCAGTTAAATTAAAGATATAGAAAGTACCTGCTATAACATCTGTGGCATCTGCATCCTCTCCAGCCTAAGTGGCATACTACCTAGCTGGAGTTCTACTCTCTGACTTGTCCTTTTTACTAGCCCTAAATCTGTTCCTGATGTCTCTCTTGCCCTACTTCTATGAAGGGCCATGTGGTCTTACTTGGCAATCACTCTGAAAGTGCTCTCTAGAGCTATAACCCCTGGAAACTCTTATCATAATCTTCCAATAGACACTATGTTGTGTCTTGTGACAAGTCTGACAAACTAGTGTCAAAACACTACTAGCAGTAGATCTAGGAACACTTAAGATCTAAGTCTATGCTCTAAAACCCTATCTTGATCTTTAAGATTGATATGACTTCTTATTCTGCTGATGTTTAGACTAACCTCCTTTTTGTTCCTTATCGACTGTATAATTAAAACTACCATGTCAAAAGACCTCTTTTTGAAACTATCTCTCTTTTATTTTAGTCATGCACCATCTCTGTGTTATTACAAGCTGCTATCAAAGCTAAAAAATCCTTGATCTACATCGAAGTAACTTATTACATAACATCCAAATTTAACCCTTTCTCAAACTTTTTGCAGTGATCTTTTTCTATAGCAATCATTGCCTTAGTATATCTGCTCAGCTGAGCAAATTCCTTCTCATACTTAGATATGGGCTTATGCCTTTACCTCTAATCCATAAACTTATGATACTTCTGATCCATGTAATGCTCAATTATGTACTTCTTCTTAAATTTTTTAAGAAAGAACTCCCATGTAAGATTATCAATTTCTTTATGCTCTGTAATGGCCTCCCACCACATTAAAGCTTCCTCAGATAGCATAGACATAATGCATGCTATATACTCCTGAGCATCTGATCTAACCAATACCCAGCTCTACATAGCTCTTCACCCTTAAAGTACTCAGCCCCATTCTTTAGTAACCACTCCATGTATGTTTTTTAGAAAGCTTACTACTCTTGAGGCACTAGAGGTAGAGTTATATGTACTGTATCAACTGTAGTAGCAACAACCACAACAACTATTATCACCTATCTAATAGACTCTAACATCATCTCTAGGTAAGCCAGCTTACTGTGGAAATATAGCATATACCGTATCACTAGGGGTCACATACTCAAGTTGTGCCCTTCTTTGTACAACCATCGTAAGAGCATGGCTCTTACTTCTTCCTATTCACTTTGGGTAGTACTTGTAATGCCTGTGTTATGAGGCTTTATGAATAGTGCCACTAGGTCCGAGAAGTGTGCCTAGGGTGCTCGGTCACTTGCATGTAAATTGAGGCAGTGACACTAGTCATGAAACTTCGAGGGACTTTAATTTGATGAAAAAAGAAAAATTTAAAAATTTAACAGAACCAATAATTCATTTCGGAAAGTAAGTTGCCCTTCTAGGCAATAAAAATTTTACGGGCTGAGAATGCCTCGGTATATACCCGAATAGACCCGAAAATATCAAACTCTGAAACCCAAAAATTCCACTGAGTCCATTAGTGAAAGAATTTTTGAATTCTGGGGTCATTTGCAAATTCTCATAATTTTTGAGGTTGGCATGCAAATTAAAGGAGTGTGAAAACTGCACTATCAATGGAATTTGGCCACGAAAATTTGCGAGCATGTAGAAGGGATTAAAATATGAATTTTGAAATAAATAGTGAAATTTTTTGAGGTTTATATGAATTTTGATGAATTTCCAAAGTTTGTTAAAAAATTGCAATGTTTTGAGATGGTTTAGGTGGCTGTGGGACCCACACACACTTGGCCATTTGGCCTAAAGCCCATGCCAAGTGGCAATGGTGAGTGACAAGTGGATTTTTCCACTAAATAAAAGGAATGATTTCTTCTCCTCTCTTTTACGAGAATCAACACCATCTTCATTTACTTTCCACATTTTCACCATCTTCTCCACACTAATTTTGGAGTTTCTACTCACCAAAAATCAATTTGATGTGTTAGAGAGCTAGAGGAAGAAGAATCATAGAAAAAGGAGACTCCAATAATAAGCTAAAAATCCTCAAAGTTTCTTAGATAGAAGCTATCCAACAAGCAGCTAAGGTGAGCTCCCTTATGTTTTCTTAGGTTTTGTTTTGAATTTTCTTATTGGAATTAGGTGTGTAAGATTCCTAATATATGTGGGGATTGATTTAGTTGGCTTTTTAAAGTGAATTGAGGCAAAAAAAAAAAAAGAGCTTGAAGAAATTAGGAGAAGTGGACCATGGTAGGCTAAAATATGTTTTTGAGAGGATTGAAGTGTGGACTTCTCATTCCTTAAAGTGTAAGGTAAGTGAATTCAATCATTCATTTCATGCCCTTCAAATTTCAATGGCTATTCCTTAGGTTCAAAGGTGATCTAGGTTCACAAATTAGCTTGGATAGGTGTTTATATTAAATGAATGTAGCTTTATGGCCTGATAAAATGTGAATGGTATTGTTACTTAATGAAAAGACGCAATATTAGTGTCAAAATCTAACTTGGTTGAGGGGTGTCCATAGTGCTTGATGTATGTTATTGAAGTTAGATGTGTGTTTAAGGTACTTGGGGCATAAATTGATAGTTTTGGGGTTGATGTGTAATGTGCATGTTGGCATGAAGTAAGTCAGTGGTCAAGGGCTTATTTCTAGCTTGGGAATATGTATGGCATGATATGTTGATTGTAATTAGTGTTTGATGTTGAACTATTTGTATATTAGGTCTATGATGGATGAATAATTAATATGGCACATAATAAGTTTTAATAATGCATGTAGGTATGGAAGGTTAGTGGTGGTCGAGGTATATAATAGGCTTTTGCTACCTTAAATTATGCGATAATATAAAGGCACATGTGCAAATGTATTTATGCTATGGATAAATGGATGATTGTGTAATGAACACCATGAGCATGCATGATTAGGGTTATTGGCTAGTTATACCCGAGAGCTAGCCTAAGGAAAATGGCATGAAAAAGAGGATGATATGTGTACCATGGTATGTGTACTAAAGCATGATCATGAAAGCATGAATAGCTTAATTATTTTTGCGATGAATGTAGCTAATGTATAGTTTAAAATGGCAAAAAATATAGTTAAGATGTGATATGAAACATAACTTGAAAATGACATTAAACCTAAAAAGCAATCAAGTATAAAAAGTGGCTTGTAACTTTGCCTATAAGGGCTATAGATTGTATATAAAAATCATGTTCATGTTGTGAGCCTTTAAGGGCTATGTCTCATAATGGAATGTAATGGCATTTTGAATTGTATTTTGGCCTTTTATATAGCCTAAGTATTGATTGACTTTAGGCCTATGAATGCATGAAATAACTAGTGAAAACTGCACTAAAAAAAAGGTGAAATGGATCGAAAAAGTTTAATGAAAACTTGCCACAATGACCTATAACTATCCTAAAATGACCATTACCTAAACCAATAAATCCATTGGATAGTAAATGGCATAAAGTGTGAAATACTTATGGGACAAAATCTAGTTAATTTATCATAGTTATTGACAATTTCATCATTGGATATATTTTTCTGATTATTCACCCGGTACAGCCTATTTATGGCTATACTATATTGGGCAAAAATTTAATTGTGCTATAAAAATTATAATTATCTATTTTTGAGTGAATAATATTATAAAAAGTTAATTAGTAAAGAAATAGATAGATTAAAGTTAAATGGCCCATTAGATAGACACCCACTAGATGGGTTGATCGGTCAACTTAGGGATCCTTAGCAGTTGCTTCACTATCTAATTTTCAGACAGGGTCGATACAGTGGCATAAGTCCTTATTAGGGCCAGTTTATTAGTTTGTTGGATAGACAACTTTCTATCCTTGCCATGTGATGCCAGAATGGATTTTGTCGGTGCAATGGCATAAGTCCCGGAGGGCTATTACACTAGTCTATTGGATAGACTAGTCCGTTGGGTAGACATAGCCACTTTATCACCTATCTTTTAAATGATGCTGGCGTAGCAGCATAGGCCCCAGAGGGCCATTAAACTAGTCTGTTGCATAGACCAGTCTACTAGGTAGACAAAACCACTTTATCACTGATCTCTTAAATGATGCCGGTATAGCAACGTAAGTCCCGAAGGGCCATTACACTAGTCCATTGGATAGACCAGTCTCCTGGGTAGACAACCCTTTGTTATTTACACCTTGGGTGCTAAAATTTAATTGAGCTAGTGCAGGTCTAGAATGTGAACCACTACACTAGTTTATTTTTACCTCTAGATCTAGTCTATCAGTGTTGTCTCCGAAGATGGGCTAGCTAAAATAATTAAACAAGATTAATATAATTTACATATGGCTATGAAATATAATATAATGGTATTTTGGTAATTTTCTATTGGTAATACTTAATGCCTTAAATTGTAAAGATTATGCATGTAATAAGTGATAATGATATGAAATTATAATTTACATGAGTTATAGTAATTAATTGGATAAATTATGGATAGAAACACCCTAGGGGTAAAATGGTAATTTTGCATGTTAGTATTCTAAGTTGAATTTGGATAGTAGAATAAGATCAGAATATGAGTATTATACATGGATAACTACTAAAAATGTTTTAAATGTTTGAATTCACCATTGAGTATAATATACTCAGTGTACCTATTTGAGTGCGCAGGTAATAAGAATAAGGATGTAACCTCGTAAAACATGTAATAGAGTTCAGAGGTCATTTTTTTAGAAGGCTAATCTTGCATTCTATGTACTTTAGGGGAAATTGGTGTGATGTATATAAGGGACAACAGGTGTAATTGTATATAAATAGGTTATGCCCTAATTAATCAGTTGTTCATCCCTTTTCTACATGTATGACCTATGTTGATTTTTGTGAGCTTAAGGCTCTATGTGTTTTCTTGATTGTGGCCTAAGGCTTGTGTTTGCTATTTGATAGATGATGACGATAAGGTGATATCTGGGGGACCAAAAGGGTCCAAGAGATAGGAGAATCTAGTTAGAAGTGTTTTAGAGGTTGAAATTTTTTGCAATAGTGACACAGGCAACCGTTATTCTATCGAATTTTTAGGAAATATCTAACCATGTTAAAATCACCCTATAATGACATGAACCTATATTAAAGAACCTAAATGGATTGTACGAATAGATAGGAAGGAATTTGGAATCTAATAAAATTGAATGGTGCAAAATAAGTTAAAGTTAAATGAATGAATAGGGGACAAATCTAAGAATGGGTGACCTGGTGGGAAGTGCACCAATTATTAAGTTTCTTCGAGAATCTAGTAGGGGCTATTATAGTACTACAACTCATCTCTATATCTATCAATGAGAGAAATAGATTAAAAGAAAGCCTAAATCGGAGCTCTGATACCACTAAGTGTGATGCCCTCTACCCATTCCGTACATTTGACACGAGTAGGAAGTGCACATACAAACCGATATCCAATTTTACTACCCATAAAAGTAAAAATAAATTAAACCTTTTATTAATTAAATAATTTCTCAACTTTTAGAGTTGTAAAAAGATTAAAAAAACTATTTGACACATTTTACAAGATAACTAATGGGGTCATCGTGTTAAAAATTCGGTAGCATAACTACTATATTAGAACATTTACCAAATAGTAAAACTATTAAAAACAATTCTATAATGACATACAACACATCTTAACTCCAAATGGGTCCTTTTAACTCTCTAAACTTCCTCAAAAAAGCACAAAGGCTTAAGCTCAATTCAATCAACATTCTCACATGCAACATCACACAATCCATGCAAAGTAAAATAAAGCTTTTGCAATATTATAATTTTAGTTACGAAACCAAACCACAAGTTTACAAGTTAGGCTGAATCCCTTCAAAATCTCAAGAGCAACACTAACTATATTTACATCAACATCATTTTACAAAAAGAAACCAAAAGCACCTAAGAAGGGTAGCCTTCGCATTCTCCTATGGGGCAAAAGCTTTGACTCTAATCTACTGCTCTATTACCTATGCATCACAACAGGCAATGTGCTTTCACTTAGTGGTGTAATCACTTTAACTTGATATAGTAGTTTAAGCATACATTTATGCAATATGTGTTAAGTAAGTCATTTCAAAATCATACATATGCACATATTATGAATTTCACAGAATTATGCAAATATAGCACATACTTGCCTTTAAAAGAACGAAAACCATATTATGTCCATAATCACATCATCATTGCTTCCAACATGAATAAAAATCAACCATATATGTAATGTACTCCTATATTAGTCATAAACATACACATACTTAATTTACTTGGTAACAAGCATAACAACATACGTTTTGACCAATTATCATACGTATGCATCAATATCACAAATTTCGGTTTCAACATATTATATGCACCAACAAATTAATTATATGAATTTTAAACTTCATATAAAACCACATACATCATTTTAATGGGTTTAACCTGTCATTATGCCAAAATTACCAATATTACACATAACGTATCTTTCAAGCCACAAATAACAGTATTTATGCTTAACTTATGCTAGAAACACAATTATACTAATTATTATTTGTTTAGTTTATGCTTGCATATCAATGTCCTTATTATTATTTGTTTCATTTATTCCCATGCTAAAGAGACAACTATCTATGGCTAGATTATGGTTAACGAACTACCTAAAGGTGTTTAAAATGGTGTACTCAAAGGCACTAGTATTTTCAGATACAAAACACAAAGGCTCAAAGGCTTGCACGAAGTATTGCAAAAATAGTGGCTTGGAAGCCTAGTGCCCATCATGTATGACCTATAAGCCCACTACCCAAAGGTAAACATTATAGCTACTGATCCTAGTTAACTAGTCAACCTATCCAAACTAGGTCGTCTATCTATCTAGGCATCATTAAACTCATTATCTTGTGTCATTATGGCCAATTATACATTTCACACCATATTGGCACATTCATTTATCTCATTGGCCATTTTGCACATTAGCAAGGCCTATATCATATGCCCATAGCATATTTCACATTATGCATCATATGTCCAACTTAGCCTCAAATTAAGTTTACTAACCTCAACTTTGTCGCATTTTGCAAGAGTATTGGCTATAAGTCTCATAATTAAGCTAATGACAATATATGATTACTTATAGCCATAAGAAGCCTTATAGTTACATGAGGGCATCATAAGATATGCAAAATCTTAGACTTTTAATCAAAATTCATTCGCATGCACATGGTACACAAGGTTCAACATGAATTTTATTAACATCATAGTGTTTTAGGCCCCAAGTTTCAAAAAAATATAGACTCACATTTCAAATCCCAAAAATATTTCATAAACTGGTAAAAATATGTCTAAATGTTGGTCAAAAGACTCTTAAACTTGTGATAAAAATTGGGTTGAAAAGGTTCAAAATTTTGTTAAGATTTGAAAAAGTTATGAAGAAAATACTATGTGGTCAAAATGGCCACGACCCTTTTGTGGGCCACGACCATGACACCTTCAAAACTCTAGAAGCCTACATTTTGGCTCAAAATACCTACAAATGATCATGTCTATGAGGCCTCATTTTAAACAGCAAACAATGCAATTTTTGGCATATTTATAGAAAATTCATATGATTTAAAACCCAAAATATGCAATCTTTGAAACCAATTCAATCATACACATTACAATGAATTATAAAGTATATTTCTCATCAAATGCATATCAAATACACTCAAAATAACTCATAATTCACAATTAATTGATAAAAAATGCAATAAATAGAAAATTTGAACTCTAACACATTTATTATTTAAGTAAAGCATTGTTTATCCACATACTAATTGTTCATGCCTTTTTACATCACATTAAGGTGATTACACATACCAAACTCGATCGTATGGGATGCTCGAAACCCATCTGTGCCTTCTCCTTACATTGGGAAGCTCAGGTTTATGTTTTGCCCTAGAGTCAAAAGTTATTATTCACCTCAGGGGGAATTCGAGATTACACCAGAGATACTTTACCGAATCGAGTATTTTTGATGCCTGTAAACTCATATCGGTATGCTCTTTCATTTGAGTATAATATATAGAGGTGGCTATAGTGGAGGAGGAAGAAAAATCAAAGGGAAAGAGAGGGAGAAGGATTACAATTTTTAAAGGGATTTCGAAGAAGAATGGAATAGAAATGGAGGGATTTAGAAGGAATTGGGTATTTATAATTTTTTAAAAATTAATTTCCTTAAATTTCATAAAATTTTTATTCGCTCTTAGAAAACCAAAATTTCCTCAATTCTATCCCAAAAATTAGATAAATTTCTCCTTTAAATTCCCTTAAAACTTTGACCCTAAAAAATGAAGGAAACCTGTAAAATTACTATATTTTTTTTCCTAAAAATTAAGTAAAAATAATTTTGGTATAAAAAAAATTATGATTCTAAAGCCAATGGACTATTCGAAATATTTAACTAACATTTTGTAGCATTTTTAGATTTTTTTGAGCAACTTTTGAACTATTTTACGATTCAATTTTGTCTGCGGTATTATTTATAAGACACTACTATAGAATGTTATTTAGCATTTTTAACCATCCAAATGATTTTGGATTTGCTTTAAATTTGCCCAAATTTCTCTCATAATTAATACTCCCTATCGGTACACTTAGTACGACTCAAATTTTGAGAATAACTATTCATCTCAAAAAGTACGATTCACGAGAGTTGGGATTTCTAGTCATTACATCATTTGTAATGTTTCATAGAAAATTCGGCTTACCCCCTATGAAGAAAAAAGAGGTGAAATGCGTTAGTTATTAGAGTTCATTTGTAGCATGGATACATGTTATGTGTGTCAATGCATA